>CAIGRL010154089.1:0-12392 GCA_903798325.1 Fraxinus xanthoxyloides
GCAAAATTTATTCACATATCAGTTAATTTTTAATAGCATTCACTTATAAGTAAAAGTATACATCTAATTTAAAAAGTCACTTATAAGTATATTTTTACTTATAAGTTGAAAATTCACTTATAAATAAAAAACTTACATGTGCTAAAATATTTACTTATGAGTTATAAAAATCCCTTATAAGCTTATAACTTACAGTTATAAATAAAAATCACGTGTGAGTAAATTTATGTACAAGTAAGAAAAACTATTTATAAATAAAAAATATTTTATTAATTTGTCAATACTTGTACATTATTCTAATACTAGAATAAGCTTATAAGTCAAAACTTTAGTTATAAATAAAATCACTTATGAGTAAATTTATGTACAACTAAAAAAAACTACTTCTAAATAATTTTTATTTTTTTTTTACCTCTTAAATTTTTCAATAGTACGTCATTCTAATACTAGCAACAAATGCTACATTAGAACAATCCACCTTAACCCTATCCTCCATAATCTTATCCTCCCCAATCCTATCCCGTCTAATCCTATACGGTGTATCAAACGTGTCCATAGTGTTTTATTTATATGCTCATACGGCCTCCCAAACTCGTCTATCTTAGAAACTGACTTTCTCATAATCTCCTTCTCGCCCCTTTCCAGCAAATTGGTTACCCAAGCCCCTTGTGGCCCTGTCAAGAACATATATATCCATGCACTGGTAAGAAATGAAAAATATTTATCCATGGAGAACATTTCTAAGTCTGAAACACTATACTGTAAAACTGAGGCAGCAAGCAAATAAGAATGAATTAACTACAGCCTCTGCTTTCCATTTTGCTTGAGCAGTCTAGATCTGCATTCCTATTTGACACTTGCACTACAAAGAGCGCAATATAGAAGAGTATATAAATAGTTGTAGGGCTTTGTTTCTCACCTTCATTTTTAGCATCAATTTCATCTTTGAGTACGGCAGTAGGCTGCATATTCACTTTCAAATCATTAGCAGAAGTAGATCCCATGCTGGATGAGACCTCCAAGACTCCCTTCTCCGGAGAACCTGAGAAGACAGTAAATTTGTTGTTGACCACACCCAAAAAAATAAAACAGAAATCTAAATATAAATCTTGAACATCAGCTCTGTTTATTATTAGGCCAATGCATCAACATTAAGCCATGAGCTAAATTATATATGGGTAACATTTCTAAGTATAAAGAACAATTTAAAAGAATGGAATGAGGGAGACTGCACATGAAATAAAAGCTCTAGAGCAGATATTTTAATACTAGCTTCTGCACACAGGACTTGAGATACAAGGAGGTAAATGCAATAAGTTTTCAGAAAGACCAGGTCAATAATTGACAGAAAGAAGGATTCAATAGTTAACCAGGACGTCTTAACTGTTGTAATATGCATTTCTGATTCAACAGTTTTAATTCAGGAAAGCTTCTGTTTAAAAGATTGTAGCACTACATAATATTTTTTTTCCACTCCTGATTTTCAACTTTTTAGAGAAGAATCATAAAATACAACATGCTAACATAAAAGGTGACAAAGAATATGTGAATAATAGGGGACATTATATTCAACATTAACTTTTTTGGGGGAAGTTAGACATGAAGTTATAACAGAAAATACTTTTAACAGAAATGTTCTACATCAATTTCTGATCATTAAACTAACCAAGAATACAAAAACTTTACATCTTTATCCATGTCAACATATCCCAAAAACACCAAGTTGTAAAGCACATTAGCTAAGGCATCATATTGAGTAAAACTTATTATCACCTTTATTGTTTAGTCTCCCCTCCCAACAGGTTTACATGTATCAACATTTCGCGTATTGACTTTAGGGCTCATTTGGCATGGCTTTTGAAAAGCCAAAAGGAGTTTTTGAGATCCTAAAGCTGCTTTTGGACCATGAAAGTGCTTCCAGTACTTTTTAGAAGAAGTTGATCCATTGTGACTTCCTCTAAAAGCACTTCTGGAATATAAAGTGCTTTTAAAAATTAGTTTTCAAATAAAAATTAAGATAGTTTTCTCCAAAAACTCTTCTATAGGAGGCAAAAGTCATGCCAAACGGGCATTAATACAAAGATAAGTTCCTCAATGTCTAAATAGCCTACTGACAAGGCGGGTAAAACAATAGGTATGCTAAGGGCCAAAGGCATGAACCACCACCTCACAAAAATGTGATCCCAGAACAAATCGACAAAATACAATGCAACAAAAAAATTACAGATATAAAATTGTGTGGAACCAAGGTGTAGGAAATCTCGGTTCTAGATATTATAGGATAGGGAAAGATTGTAATTAGAATAGAAAATTAGAATAGAATTAGGAAGTAATCTTTTCCTTTCTTAAGATAGAATGTTTTCCTTTTTTTCATCTATTGTACCATAGTCTATAATTGAGGACATTGTAACACGTTAATTACATTGAGAAAGATAAAAGAATTCACGAGTTATTTTCTATATGGTATCAGAGCCAGAATAAACCTAACCTCAGCTATCAATGGCAGAAACCGTAACAGTCGGAAGGAGTCGTCTATCTCTGATTCCTCTAACAGCGAGACAGAGGCTGTCCCAACCATAAGTTCGATTGGAATGGATAACACAGCCTTCCAACTCCCGGTGGAAAAGCTTAATGGCACCAATTACAGAGAGTGGGCACAATCAATTAAGCTCATCTTTGACGGAAAAGGGAAAATCGGCTATCTCACTGGTGACGCGAAACAGCCCAAAGACGCAACCCTTCAACAAAAATGGAAATCAGAAAATTCCATGGTAATGGCGTGGCTTGTGAACTCGATGAAGCCCACAATTGGTAAAACTTACCTTTTCATGGCCATAGCGAAGGACATCTGGGAGGCGGTTCGAGAGATGTATTCCGATGCCGAAGATTCATCCCAAATTTTTGAAATTAAAACAAAGTTGTGGCAGATGAAGCAAGGAGATCGGTCGGTCACTGAATACTACCTGGAGATGACAAACCTTTGGCAAGAATTGGATCAAAGCATCGACGAGGAATGGGACTGTGCCGGCGACAGCGTGCGGTATAGGAAGAGATTGGACAACGAGAGGGTGTACAAATTCCTTGCCGGGTTGAACAGAGAACTGGACGACGTGCGGGGACGGATCCTTGCACATCGACTACTGCCTTCACCCCGTGAAGTCTTCGTCGAGGTCAGACGGGAGGCAAATCATGCTACGGACTAAAATTGGGCCTACTCAGCCTTTGGAGGGTTCGGCCCTTTCATCTCAGTTTTTTGGGCCAACCGGGTCAGACGGGTTTGGGCCAAATAAGTCCGTTGCAAAATTTAAAAGAAACTCATTTAATGGGCCAAAGACAACTGGGCCTGATTTGGGGGCTCAAATGCCGAGAGGTACAAAAAAATTTGGACCCAGCTCAAGACAACAAACAGGTCGTCCGTGGTGTGACCACTGTCGGAAACCAGGCCACAAAGAGGACACATGCTGGGATTTGCATGGAAAACCAACTGATTGGAAGCCACGACAACACACCAGAAATTCCATCTACCAAACCGCAGGCCTCTCCACTGAGACACAAAACTCTACCTCCAACAGTGCATTCAGTCCTGCACAACTCGAACAGCTTCAACAACTGTTCTCGAATTTTCAATCACCGAGCTCTTCGAGTTCTTTAGCTCACAGAGGTAATACCCTAACAGGTCTCAATACCACGTTACTCTCAAAAATTTCATAGATTATTGATTCTGGTGCGTCCGATCATATGACGGATTCACATCATCTATTTGTGTCATATTCACCTTGTGCTGGCAATCTTAAAGTTAAAATTGCTGATGGTTCTCTCTCCCCAGTGGCTGGAAAGGGGAGTATTCGAATCTCTAATCTAATTACACTCGAAAATGTTCTACATGTTCCAAATTTATCGTGTAATTTATTGTCCATCAGTCAATTAACAAAGAGGTCAAATTGCTCCGCTCATTTTTTCCCATCTTACTGTGCCTTTCAAGACCTATCATCGGGGAAGACGATTGGCAGTGTTAAAAAGAGTGAGGGACTCTACTACTTTGATGAGGCTAATGTGAGTCCACAACGTCGATTTGCTAGTTGTGATTCTGTTTCTGTCCCTAAGAATAATGAGATTCTGTTATGGCATTATAGAATGGGTCATCCCAATTTTCAATATCTAAAACATGTTTTTCCTTCCCTATTTTTGAATAAAACGTTCTTTGACGTGAAGTGTGACTTTTGTGAACTTGCAAAACATCGTCGTTCATCTTTCAAAAATTCCGTATACAAACCATCCAGGCCATTTACCTTAATACATAGTGATGTGTGGGGAGCTTCTCGAATCCCTAATCGTATCCACACAAAATGGTTTGTCACATTTATTGATGACCATACTCGAATCTGTTGGGTCTATATGCTAAAAGAAAAAACAGATGTTCGTCCCGTGTTCATGAATTTCCACTCAATGGTTCAAACTCAATTTCACACTAAAATTCAAATTCTACGGACAGACAATGGCACCGAATATTTCAACAGTACCCTAAGAACCTATCTCCAAGATAATGGCATAATTCACCAGAGTTCTTGTGTTGATACTCCCCAACAAAATGGGGTTGCAGAACAGAAAAACAAACACTTACTTGAGGTCGCTCGAGACCTATTATTCACTACAAATATGCCCAACACCTTTTGGGGAGATGTTATTCTAACCGCTGCCTACCTTATTAATAGAATGCATAGTCGCATTCTCAATTTCGAAACTCCTCTCCAAACATTCAAGATGTTCTTTCCTAACACTCACCTCACCTCCGACCTACCACTAAAATTGTTTGGATGTACGACCTTTGTCCACATACATTCTCATCTTCGTACCAAACTTGAACCCCGAGCAAGTAGGAGTGTGTTCATTGGTTACTCACCTACACAAAAAGGGTATAAATGCTATGACCCGATCACAAAAAAATTGTTTATCAGCTTCGATGTCACTTTCTTCGAAAACGAACCCTACTTTAAAGAAACCTCTCTTCAGGGGGAGATAAGTGACCATGAAGATCATGAAGATCGGTTCTTGCAAATGCAAATGCCTCTTGATCTTGGTTTACCCAACTCTATCCCAAACACAGAATCTAACATGCCATTTACAGAAGACGATTTAAACTCAAGGGGAGAACAGAAAGAACAACATGACAAAGAGATAATTGTTTACTCAAGGAAGCCAAAATCAAAGGATAAGGGGAAACTCACACTCGAGGCACTAAGAGAGTCGGAACCGGTGATAGCTCCAAATCCTCATGAGCTTCCTTCAAAATCACTTGATATTGATGATCTACCTATTGCCCTCAGGAAACAAACTCGGTCATGCACTCTTCACCCTATCTCAAAATTTATTGCTTATAATACTCTGTCTTCACAATTTCGAACATTTGTGTCTAACCTTGATAGCACAGAAATTCCAAGAAACATTCAGGTCTTGGAAATTCCCAAATGGAGAAAAGCAGTAATGGAGGAAATGAAAGCACTGCAAGCAAATAAAACTTGGGATGTAATGGAACTACCAAGAGGAAAGAAACCTGTTGGGTGTAAATAGGTGTTTAATGTAAAATACAAAGCTGATGGAACTATAGAACGGTACAAGGCTCGTCTGGTTGCAAAGGGGTACACTCAAACCTATGGTATAGATTACACAGAAACATTCGCACCAGTTGCAAAACTGAATACAGTTCGGGTTCTCCTATCACTAGCANCACAGAAATTCCAAGAAACATTCAGGTCTTGGAAATTCCCAAATGGAGAAAAGCAGTAATGGAGGAAATGAAAGCACTGCAAGCAAATAAAACTTGGGATGTAATGGAACTACCAAGAGGAAAGAAACCTGTTGGGTGTAAATAGGTGTTTAATGTAAAATACAAAGCTGATGGAACTATAGAACGGTACAAGGCTCGTCTGGTTGCAAAGGGGTACACTCAAACCTATGGTATAGATTACACAGAAACATTCGCACCAGTTGCAAAACTGAATACAGTTCGGGTTCTCCTATCACTAGCAGCAAATATGGACTGGCCACTTCAACAACTTGTTATTAAAAATGCATTCCTTAATGGGAAGTTGGAAGAAGAAGTCTATATGATGCTACCACCTGGATTTTCTAAGAGGAATGAAGGAAATAAAGTATGCAAACTGAAAAAATCTCTATATGGTCTCAAACAGTCACCTAGGGCATGGTTTGACAGATTCGCAAACGTGTTGAAGAGGCAAGGATACCAACAAGGGCAATCAGATCATACTATGTTTTTCAAATTATTTGAAGGTGGGACAAAGACTATTCTAATTGTCTATGTTGACGACATAATTCTCACCGAAGATAATACAGTTGAGATAGAGAGGCTGAAAAGAGGGCTAGCTACAGAGTTTGAAGTGAAAGACCTGGGACAAATGCCATACTTCCTAGGAATGGAAGTAGCTCGATCGAAGAAGGGAATTAGTGTGTCACAACGAAAATATGTCCTAGACCTCCTTAATGAAACTGGTATGCTTGGGTGTAAACCATGTGATACTCCTATTGACAATGGGAGAAAAACAGAGAGTACTGGAGAATTTGTTGAAAAAGAGAGATATCAAAAACTAGTGGAAAAACTAATCTATCTATCCCATACTAGACTTGACATTGCATTTGCAGTAAGTGTGGTAAGCCAACACATGCATGCCCCTAGGGAAACTCATCTAGAAGCAGTATACAGAATTCTAAGATTTCTCAAAGTTTCCCCTGGAAAAGGACTACCGTTCAAAAAGGATGAGAAAAGAGAGATACATGTATTCACTGATGCTAACTGGACAGGAGCAACAGAACATAGGAGATCAACCACTGGCTATTGTACCTTTGTGTGGGGAAACTTAGTCACCTGGAGAAGCAAGAAACAAAATGTCGTAGCCTGAAGTAGTGCAGAAGCAGAGTTTAGAACAGTTGCTCAAGGAATATGTGAAAGTTTACGGCTAAAGAAACTGTTGAATGAGCTACAGATTCCAACAAAGTTTCCAATCAAACTCTATTGTGACAACAAAGCAGCTATCGGCATATCACTAAACCCAATGCAGCATGATAGAACCAAACATGTAGAGGTGGACAAACACTTCATCAAAGAAAAAGTTGAGAGTGGAACTATCTGTATGATCTACGTCCCTACTAAAAAACAGACTGCAGATGTATTCACAAAAGGCCTACAGAAACAAACATTTGATGAATGAATCTACAAGTTGGATATAACCAATATCTATGATCCAACTTGAGGGGGAGTGTAGGAAATCTCGGTTCTAGATATTATTGGATATGAAAAGATTGTAATTAGAATAGAATTAGGAAGTAATCTTTTCCTTTCTTAAGATAGAATTTTTTCCTTTTTTCATCTATTGTACCATAGTATATAATTGAGGACATTGTAACACGTTAATTACATTGAGAAAGATAAAAGAATTCCCGAGTTATTTTCTATACAAGGAAAATTCTTAAATTGTAGAAAAAGAAGATAGTAAAAGTATATTTTTCAGGACACACTCGTAAAAACAAGAAAGCCCAATAAACTTGCAAGGAGTCTATTGAAAGAAGGCAGACACTCCCAAAAAGAACTTTTTTACAGTGTGCATATGTACGACTGAACTATACATTGAGTTCACATTCGTTAACATGGAATTTAAATGAAGATTGAAGTTTTTTTTATTCAGTTTATTGAGTGGCCACAGCTCCAAAGTGTGTACATATATATTGGTGAACTATATGCCTATATCTTTGCTATCATAGAACTTAACTGTAGATTAGAAACCAATGCCTAGGTTTCCATGATGAGAAAACTTAGATCCAACAATTTCCACTCAGTTTAACAAGATAAAGTTTAACTTTCAAAAAGCATGTGATGTACTAGAAGGGTAATCAGCCAGAAACCTTTTTCATCATATCACTTATGCAGGGTAGTCTTTCATATTGTTAGACACAAGGAAAACAGGAATAATTGAAGTAGTTGTTTTGAGAGACTAGAACAAACTCAAACCCAATAAATAATTAGTTTCTTACTCTTAGTAAGAGCAATGTAAGCCACTTCAGTAGCATTCATCTCTGCCTGCTTTTTAGTTTTAGCTTCAGCTCCCCGGAAAGTGTCACTTCCTACTACCACATTTGACACAAATACAGGCTTGTGAGGAGGACCTGCTGGGGACGTCTCATATATCGGATACTTGAGACCTCTTTTCTGGGCCATTGCTTGTAGAAGATTTTTGTATAAACCTTTATCCTGAGGTAATTAAAATGCATAAACGCAATGCAACAACGAAAAATCAATAATGATAACTATATCAAAATTAATTGGTTTGAATAGTAACCTCCTGAATCTCAAAAATAGACAATGCTTGACAAGCAACTTTGGCTGCTGCATGTTCAGCATCTTTTACTGTGGGAAAAAATGTTGGTGCTTCATATGTTTTTCCATCCAAAGAGACACTTGACTTATAGCGGCAAGCATGAGGAGGGCCTTCGAATTCGTAAGTATACACGGGCAAACTAAGACTTCTCTTTTGAGCATATTGTTGCAATCGATTTTTATATATGTGCAACACATCTGCAACATAAAGAAGATTAGCATATATGTGCAACACATCGGTAACATAAAGAAGAACAACAGGTGATAATAATTGTTACAATGTTTACTATAGTCATTTATGAGATTGTGACTTACAGTAGTTGGAAACATAAGTTATAGCTGAAGAGAATTACTAAAATCAAATTGCACATCCTATGTCTTGGTTATACTTTAATTTTTCTATTTAGATACCAAATTATTGCTTTAAACTTCTAGCTTATGATATAACCCCATGCTAGTCTCATCAACCAAACTATGCTATTAGCAAACATAGATCAAAGAACCCCTTCTTAAAATGTAACATAGCACATGACTAAAGTGAAGAGATAAGGACTTAAAGCATAATCACCACTATATCTCACTTTTGTACCTGCTCTATCATGCATAGATTTAAGACATCGATCATCTATTACAAATTCCTTCTATGTGGCACCCACCATGGACCATCCCTAGACACCCTATCATAAAACATTTTTCCAATCAGTAAAAATTATATGCAATTTCATTATGCTATACTTCATCAATCTCCAAAGCAAAAAATAGGCTCCCATTGTAGATCTTTCCCACTTAAAAGCCAAATTTATTCTTTAAGACCTTTTAATTACACCTTTATTTGTAATCAATCATCACACTAGCAATTTCATAGCATGGCTCATGAGTCATGAGCTTAATACCTCTAAATTTGTACAATCTAGAGTATCTCCTTTGTTCTTATAAATAGGCATATAACACACTTCCTCCATTTATGCAACATTTTTTTTTTACTCTCTAAGACCTAATTGTAACAATTCTGCGACCATTTAATATCCAACTTGTTCATAATTGTTTTAGCATGACTTGGCATTGTCGCTTTAATCATTTAAATAATTTACACAATGATTTTTTAATTAAGAATTAGTTATGGACCTTCTCATTTCTTGGTTCATTTTGGCATCAAATGTATCTATAAAAAATTGGCATTTGTTCATGCCTGAGCTTTATACAAGTCATCTTGTTTCTTGCTTCTTAAACTTTACACATCATCTACATTGTCCAACATGAACACCAAACCTTGTTAGTTTGTCATAAAGTTGTTCACTTCCATGTCATCTATCATGGAGATTGGTCCAATGCATATTGAAATGTCAACCATAATTTTTTCACCAAAAGAACTCATTTGTTGCTCACAAAACAAAACATTTAGTTAAGCAAATCCAGAAATTTGACAGTTATGAGATTTTAAATAAAGAGTTAACCTAATAAAATAAGGAAGAAAATTATTTTTCTAACCCTTAGAAATCTTATCATCGGAAAGTATCAGACTTGTATTAACCATAGAAATCTGTGCATTATCTTGATAGTTCACTCGCATTATCTCTTTGTTGGCAGGTTGGATATCCACATTAGTTACAGAAAGCTGAGCATTATCCTCATAGGTCAACTGCATTATCTCTTCGTTACCAGGTTGGACATACAACTTAGATTTCGCGGTAAGAAATCCTGCACAAACAATGTAAACGTTTCAATATTCTATATTATATGAAATTTCCAAATCCTATTGTGAAATGTCATATATATTTATCGATTGTTTATCCTACCGAAACAGTGATGCTTATAAATGAATCATGAGTGCAACACTAGTAAAGCAAAATAAAATTATACTCACGCCCATAATATAAATATGGGGCAAAGCACGCTATTCAGCAAGTTCCTTCAGAATTTAGTTTAAGAATTATCAAAAATAAGCCCACATCTCAGCACTTGAATTAAACAGTTATATACCCTTTTCACTTTTTTGTTTCTTTTTATCTGTGGGGAAAGAGGGTTCATAGATGACGACAAGTGCTGAGCTTTAAAACCATCTTTAGAAGTAACACTAACCCTCTGTTTGACAACCATTAAAATGATTTTTTGGGGGAAAATGAGTGTTAGAATAGTGATTTTTTTGGAAAATGTGTGATTAAAAAGTTGGAAAATGTTTTGAATTTACATGCAAAATATTTTATTGTGAGAATGTGTGGTTAAAAATGAGTTTGAGAAAAGAAGAGTTGTTTTAATGGTTATCAAACAGGTGCCAAATGTTTCTCCAGGAAGAATAGAAAAATTGATAAATAAACGAGGATTTAAATTCAACGAGTGACATAACTAAAGATCTCACATCCAGTTTAAACAGAAAAGCTTGGCAAACAGGGCAGAGGAAAAGGAGGCCGCAGGTAAGCACTACTTCAAGTCCCATAATCTCCCTCCATCACGCTAAGATAATTCACCTAAAAAATATGCAACTTATGCCCCGGAAACAAATCCTTGCACGAAGTACAAATACTCAAGAGGTCATAGAGACGTTCTTACTGACAAATGTTTATAAATGCTCAAACAAGGACCGTGGCATAAGTAACCTCTAGGTGTTTTGAGGTGTAAACCTCCACACAGACCAATAAAAGAATTCCAAAAAATATAAAACTACAAAAATATGGTCATGATAAACTATAAACCATCTTGAAAATCCACAATTAAACAATTTACCAAAATTAAAAGTCTAACTTGCCAACAAAAATAAGATAGCTCAAATAGTAACCAGGTAACAAAATTGCACTACTGACTATTAGAAGTAGAAAATCCTGTAAGTCTTCCATATAATCACTTGGGACAGAGTTTATAACTTAGTTGTAGGACGTCGGTACACTTGCTTTCTGATCACTTTTGCAATTGTTTTAAAGTTTTTGGGGTTGGGTTGTGTTAAAAATAGCCTATAAAACCCCTTAAAATGTTCTAGGCTATAAAAAATCCAACTCAAAACTGTGGCCAATAATAAAAGATACCAAAACAGAAGACAACTGAGCGAGAGGCTTATACCTCGAGGACTCTACCTAAGTCGAGGTATCCCCACGCAAACAATGCATAGGCATAAATTATATAACATTAAACTAAACGGACAAAACTTACTAGCAGGTGGCATGGGTGGTGGCGGAATTACAAAATCCGGCGGAAGTTCAGGAACTGAAATCTGGAGAAATGGATCTACTGCTACCGGAGGAGCTTCCGAAACTGGAACTGCAGCACTTTGCACAACCGGAGGAACTGTAGCAGCTATTGAAGGTTTCTCCCATGGCGGAATCGGAACATCAACCTCAGGATGAGCGGCAAAGCTAGAAGAGGAGGGCTGCAGGTAGTCGTGTTGGCCAGACTCAGAGGGTTGAGCAATAAAGTGGTGGTAAGCAATTTGTGCTACCAGATTTTGAGCCTCTTTGGAAGACTTGCACTGATTTGGAGTCTCGAAAGGTTGCCCATTAACGTTCACAACAGCTTTGAATCGAGGGATATGGTGTGGGCCATCTCTTACCGTCGTATACTCCGGCAAACTCCAACCCTTCTTCTGGCACAATTCTTGCAGTTTGCATTTGTACATTTTCACTCCAACAGAGAAACAAGAATTGAATGGAAGAATTTAGGTGACTTTTAGGTTAGGAAATGAATTTATTTGAACGGAGACTTTTAGGTTAGGAAATGAATATATTTGAACCTATTCAAGTACAGTAAGCTGCACGTGCACGTGCACGTTTGAAGAATCTAACCTCTGAATTTTAAATCTAATCTCTGACCATTAATATTTATAAAAAATATATTAAGTCTTGAAATAAAAAATTTAACATAAAATTTAATGAAATATATAGTTGAAAAGTTGTGAATCACGTTAAATATGTAATTAAAATAAATTATTGACTTTGATTTTATAAAGATTTAGATTAAAACTTTTTGCTAAATAAAAGATAAGAAACCAATGCATGTTTATTAAAAAAAAAAAAAAATT
>CAIGRL010154111.1:0-22989 GCA_903798325.1 Fraxinus xanthoxyloides
AAAAAAAAAAAAAAATTGTCTTCATAGGATATTCAGGATAACAAAAATGATATAGATTTTTGGGCCTAACCAATGGTAGAGTTTATATCTCTTGCAATGTCATTTTTTACGATAACTCTTTTTCAGCAACTGATATGGTTTCAGACACCGCGACGAAATAGGATTCTGTTGTTATCTGTAAAGTTTCTCAATTCAAATTACCACCACCTATTCATTTGTAATTATTTTTTGACCCTTATGTTTAGTCCTTCAACCAACATGGAATCATCACATATTCAACACGACTCCAACAGTCGAGCCTACCATCAATATACCAAATAAAAAAACCCCAACATCATGTGAGGAACCTACACCCTAAAATCTTATCTTACCATCTCCTGACCCTGATCCTAATCCTATAATCTTACCTCAGACACATCCAGTTCAACAGTTGGTAACAAGACAAAACAGAAAAAAACTTAAGCCCAAACAATTCCCTGGCTTCAAAAGTTTTTTCTCCACCAAACACCCTCTTCGTTTGTTGTCCACTATTTATCATGAACATGAACCTAATTGCTTCATACAGGTTGCGTCTAGCTCTAAATGGCGCAATGTTGTTGGACGTGAGTTAATTGCCAAAGGTACATGGTCCTCAACTCCTCGTGTTCATGACCACTTCATAAGACCGTCACCTGTAACAAATGGGTATTAAAAAAATTGGGCAGCATAGTGAGGTACAAGACACGGTTGGTTGCCAAAGGCTTTGATCAACGTGATGGTGTGGATTATCACGAGAAATTCTCGCCAATAGTTAAACCTTCAATTATTCTTTTAATCCTAGCCTTGGCAATCAATTTTCATTGGCCTATTCGGCTATTGTATGTTTCAAAAGCCTATTACATGGCATATTGGATGAGGAGGTGTTCATGGAGCAGTCAAGAGGATTTCTTGATGGGTCCCAACCTAATTTTGTCCGCAGGCTACATAAATCTTTCTTTGGGCATAAACAAGCTCCGAAAGCATGGTTTCAAAGACTCAAAACAATTACTTGAATATGGTTTCCTTGAATCTTTTGTTGATTCATCTTTATTTATTTATGGCAATATTTGTTCTTGGTTATGTAGTTGATATCATTGCGACAGGAACATATACAACGGGTATTACTCGGTTTATTGCTGCACTAGGAAGTCGACTTCAGCTCAAGGACCTCGAAAATTTGAGTTACTTCCTAGGAGTTCAGGCATGCCGTGAGTTGATGCTTTTCAACGTTGTACTATTTCAAGAATAGATAACTCTTATGTCATCAACCAACCATGTCAATTCATGCATTATCCAAGTGAAGGACATAAGACAACTCTAAAAAGTGTTCTTCAATATCTTAAAGAGACAGTTGACTATGGTCTCTATTACATTCCCTCAACGATAGATTTAACTGCTTTTTGCAACTCAAACAGGGCAAGAAACTCGAATGACAGAGTAGCAGTGGGTATGGCATTTTTCTGGGCAAAAACTTGGTTTCATGGAGTGTTAAAAAGCAAAATATTGTCTCCCATTCCAGTACAGAAGCTGAATATCGGTCACTGGCTCTAGCCACTGCTGAACTCTATTGGATATGTATGCTTCTACACTAATTGGGGATTTCTCTACCTAAATGTCTTGTGATTTGTTGTGACAACATAGGTTCAGTTTCTTTACCATCAAACCCAGTTTTTTATGCTAGGACAAAGCATATTGAAGTGGATCATTAATTATTCAAAGAAAAGTTTGTAATATAAAGATGTCAGGTCTGTCATATTTCTACTGAAGACCTAAATGTCTTGTGATTTGTTGTGACAACATAGGTTCAACTTCTTTACCTTCAAACCCAGTTTTTTATGCTAGGACAAAGCATATTGAAGTGGATCATTAATTATTCAAAGAAAAGTTTGTAATATAAAGATGTCAGGTCTGTCATATTTCTACTGAAGACCAAGTTGCTGATGTGTTTACTAAAGGCCCCCACAGCCTCATGGTTTCAGTTCTTGAGGTCCAAACTAATGATTTGCCTGGTTCCCACCAGTTTGCAGGGGGTGTTACTGTATATTAGGATAAGTGGATAACTGATATTACGGATAGGATAATAGCCGAGTTTATTAAACTTTCTTGTAAAGCTGAATTTTGTTTATACTGTAAATCTATAAATATACAAGTCATTCAAAGGGTAAGGTATTCAAACTTACTCAAACACACAGTCCGTGTCTTGTTTATTTACTGTAGCAATATCTGATCTTACAGTTTCAATCATTTCAGAGTATTTAGGTTATAACTTTGAGTCCATGGCTTTTTAATATAGGTCCCGCAATGACATGCTCCAATGCTTTCTTGTTCCTAGTAGGATCCACTTCATGTTCATAAAAGATTGTCTAAAAAGAATTTCAAAGAGCACGTGTCTGCCTTATTGTTTCACAATCCTTCCACCACGATAAAGCTTAATTGTGATTGAACGGCACACATCTTCATCAACTTTATACTGTGTAACCTGAATAATTTTTCTAGGTAGTTTTGGGTACAAATATTACACATTCTCATAGCATGACGATATTACTGGAGACACAACATGGGGAGACTAGTCGTCACTCGTCAGAGTAAAGTTCTAAAATTTGAACAAATCTAAACATAACTATTCATCAGCTAATTATTAGTTAGGTAGTATTGTGATGGGGTTAGTCAACTGTGGAGATCGAACTAAAGTTGTAGCGTCATAGGCAATTAGACCTCAAGCTAATCAATATAACAAGACATAAACGGCCAAGTAACTCAAGAATGGCCTAACCCAAGATGTCATAGTTAGGTGGATTCGAATTGAAGAAGCATGAAGAAGGGTGACGTCCACAAAGAATCTAGGGACGTCAAATACACAAGATATTGCAGTGTGCCAATGGGAAATCCTAAAACATCTCCATACTCCTAATTGGTGTGTTGCACACCGTAGTTTCATAGAATTTACGAAGTGACAAGGCAAGTCTTTGCAACACCAAAGTTGCCGCCGCTCCTAGTTCTCTGTAAATACAAAGCAGTCATGCACTCCCAGGTAAACAGATTATTTCAAATTACCATCACAAATTCAAAGCGATTACTTGACCATTGTCTTCAAATCAGCCACCACATCTCCCTATTTATCTTTTGACATTAGTTTCTCTGCTTTCATGGTGTTCATGAAACAATAAAAGTTTCAAAACTCACCTCAAGCTGCACATTATCACAAACTTCAGAAGATCTTACCAGTGCTAAGAATTCTCTGATTAACTTGTAATCCTCTAACAAATGAATGTTATTTAGCAAAGGAAGTACATCAAATGCATCTTCTTTCGCTCTTTGTTACTCTCAAGTCTTAGATAGGCAATTCTTTCGAACTTAAGTACGTATAAATATAAAAGAAAGTTCAGTAAATAGACAGGATAAAGTTCAGTAAATATACAGGATGCTGCTGTCGTGCAAGGGCTATACACACACATTAAGTTAAAAACTTTGTTCAACTGAAATGTATCAAGAAGTCTGACATATTCTTACTGCTTTTCTAAATAACAACAGACAAAGATTGATAACAAGTGGAGAAAAAGAAAAACAAACCTAAATTTTGTATATCGGAGTCAAAGATGTCTTAGTGGCAAGAAGAAAACAAGAAATTGCTTAAAAAGGAACTTCAGAATCATGTACCCTGTTAATCTGCGCAAAACAAAAATTAATATCCACAGCCTTGATATCCACCATACTAAGAGACTAGAAGCAAAAATACTATGATTCCCTCAAGAATGGCGAGTAAAATGTTTACTAGTTTCATATGCATCAGCACAACTGAATGACCATAAGCAATCATCACTGGAAACCTACACTTATCATCTGAAGGATCCTCGTCTGTGATCATAGCCAAGCCTGAGAAATCACAGTCCCAATCATTTTGGTTGTTAAATTGATAATACATGTTAAAAGCGTAGGAAGCATTCCCTTGGACACTCAGATTATTACAGGAAGAACCATAGCCCAGAGCAGTGCAATCTGATAAGCTACAAGCATAATCAATATTTCTTGCCAAGTCTTCCAATTCCTTGACGTGTGGGTTCAAAACACACCATCTTTTGTGCATATATCTAACACCATCTACTGCAACTAGGCCCTTATTTTCTTGCAAACCCGACAAATCCAATTCGTATTTTGGCTTCCCATCAAATTCGAAAATCCCCCAATGTCTCTCAAAACTACCAGGAGCAATACTTTTGGCATCCTCATCAATGAGGCTAAACAAGTAAACATCAATTTTACCTTTCCTAGCAGGGGTTCCTTTTCCACTTAAAGCATGCTGAATCATTCCTTGATTAAATCTCTTAGCATATTGGGTATTAGCATGCTTATCACCATCAGTTGGCCAGCCTACTTCTCCAATTGTGATCTTCATGTCAGGGTACCCCGCCTTTGATAAAGACGAAACAAGAGTGTCAAAATTTGCATCAAATACATTGGTGTAAAGAAAATCACCATCTCTAATTGGTTTGTTTGATCCATCGAAAAAGGCAAAGTCTAATGGAAAGTAAACGTTTCCATAGAGACTTAAGAAAGGATAGATGTTAACAACAAATGGCGCATCATTTGAAAATAGATATTGGACTATTTCAATTGTGAGATCACGTATTTCGGGTCTGAAGTCACCAGCAGAGGGAACTTGATTTGAGTCTGGAGAGTTGTAAATATCAGCATTGAAGGGGACTGTTGCTTTCACTTGTGACCCCAGCCCAGCATGGTTAATGGCTTCCTGCATATTTTTAAGGGCTGGTAGTGTGGTGTGTAAGTAGGTGCCATTATAGGTAGTGAGAAAAGGTTCGTTACCCACAGCAACATACCTGCAAAATTGTATTGATTTTTATGAAGCTGTAGTTAGAAAGAACAGGAAAACCATATAATTGCACTCTACTTGGCACATAATTTATCATTGGTTAAAAAAAATATGCTACAATTTGTTTATTGCACAATCTAGCGCTACCAAATACTGCACACTAAACACGCACTTAATATTTCTACATCGGTTAAAAGCTATTTTCAATCTTTCCTTCCATTTATATAGTACGATCTTCTCCAACCCAGTATCAGAAAATTTTCTTTCTGCTTAGGATCATAATGTTACCACAGATTTTCGAATTGACTCAACAGCTAATACTTCGAAATAATTCCAAGAAAAACTGAAGTTCAGCTGTTCAGTGTGTATGCAAACAGAGGACATAGATGCACAGCCAAAAGAGACCCAGCAAATTTTTCCAATATTAAGAAATGGCGTTAAAATTGTTAATAACTCAACCTGACATTGACTCCTCCAGAGTATGAATAAGCAGTGAGATTGGCTTCGACCCAAGAAGCGGCAGCGTCCGGGTCCTGGCTCATCTGCTCCAACATGTAATTGGGTATTGCAATCATAACTTCAATATCAGTCCCAGCCAATGCTTGCAGAATCTTATCATCTGCCTCGAACAGCTTAACCTTGCCGAACCCATTATCTTTCATCATCTGTACTACACTTTCTGGTGGCAACTGATGTGTTGCCATTGTACCCCAATTCACCCCAATACTCGAACCCTCAGAAACTCTACAGCTCATTATGTAAACAAGAAATGCAATTATCAAAAAATAATTACATGTGTTCGCTCCAATTTGGTCCATTTTATTAGTTTCTTTGTTTCTTGATTCGGAAAAAATGGGCGAAAAACCTCAATATATTCTACTCAAAATCTTCTTCTTTTTGTTAGAACATGTCATACACACGTGGAGCTCTAGTAATTAACTTGCAGAAGAAGTGAGGTAGAAGAACAAAAATGGAGGTAAGCAGAATGGGAAAAAAATAGAAAGAACAAAATATTCCTTTGTTAATTCTGTTATTCAGTTATGCAAGCAGGCCATGCATTTTCCCACTTGAAAAAAGTGACATACTAAATTCCTTATTTTAAAACATAATTTAATGTTGATTTTTCTTTCGGAAAGAATTAGAAATAATTTGCATGGAATTATTAGAAAATAATCATCATGGAATTTTAACTATGTGAAATTGATGGTCCGCTTAAATTGACATCCCAAAGTCGATTTTAAGTGGGACCATCTATTTCATGTAGTTAAAATCAGCTACACTTTGGGATGTCAGTTCGACTCGTCGACTTGTTGCTCGGCCCGTAAAAAGTTCAAACCAACTCAGCTCGTGGCTCGATGGAACAAAGCAAAGGCTCAGGCTAAGCATCTCTTTCGAAAGATAGCTCGAGCTCAAGCCGGCCCGTATGGCTCGGCACATGTTGTTGCTCGGCCCGTAAAAAGTTCGAACCAACTCGGCTCGTGGCTCGATGGAACCAAGCAAAGGCTCAGGCTAAGCATCTCTTTTGAAAGACAGCTCGAGCTCAAGCCGGCCCGTGTGGCTCGGCACATGTCACAAGCTAGACTATTCAATTCAACCACACTCAAATTACAGACTTTATATATCCATATAAGAATAAAACAAAGGCAGAAGAGATAAGGTAGTAAAAAGCAAGATAAAACCTTTTTTTCTACATCTAATCAAATTCAAGACAAAGCAAATAGGATTAATAGCAACAAAAAAAAATACCCTAGAAACGTTTCTATTTGCAATATATACCATATCTATTGAAAATCGTAGAAAATCTTCTATTTGAAACACTTTGTCGAAAACTCTCATGTCATCAACATTCATCAGATTTTTCATTAAAAATAGTAAAAAAAAAATACCAAAACTAAAAAGAAATAATTGTTATTTCAGTATCCAAACTTTTATTTTTTTACAAATTAAATTCAACTATTTTATGTGTTATCCACAATTTCAAATCTTTAAAATTTTATTTTTCACCCTATCCCATCCTATTCCACTTCATCTTCTTTCCAAAAATAATATATATATTTTTTTATTTTTCACATAAAAACCAATTAAATTAAAATACAAGAAATTATTGGAAGTTTGAACGTAGGAGAAGAAGGTCCATCATTGGGAGTTTTGAATGTAGAAAGCCATCCTGAATCGGGTGGAGTTTGATGACCAGGACTCGGTGGCCTCCCCAAACTGAATCAGTTGTCAGATTATCCCAGTTGGCCTTCATTCTAGGTGTACGGGCATTAGGTGAGCTCAATGGCAGGGTCACAGGAGCACTAATTGAACCTCCAGGGACGCACATGTGTCGTAGCTCGAATGGATGGAGTGATGAGCTAGAAGACAAATTTTTAAGCCATGGGAGAAGAGAACTAGGATCGGTATTAATGACGTTAGTGGCATATTGTGACTGGGCTCGAAAAGGAAGATGAAGTGGGGCTCGAATTGAAAGATGCTCCTGGGCTTGGTTGGCATGATGGACAACGGCTTACTATTGTTGAAGCACCCGTGGTAGAAGATGGGAGTGGGACGTGATGGAATAGGGTGAAAAATAAAGTTTTAAAGATTTAGAATTATAAGTGGCACATATAAAACGTTTGAATTTAATTTGTAAAAAAATAAAAGTTTTGGCAAGGAAATTATAATTATCATTTTTTAATTTTGGCATTTTTTACTATTTTTAACAGAGAATCCGACGAATGTTGATAGTATAGGGGTTTTTCGCACAAAATGTTTTAAATATGGGAGTTTATTGCGATTTTCAATAGATAGGAGATATGTCGCAAATGAAAACGTTTATAGGAAGTTTTCTGCTATTAAACCAACCAATTAAACCAATTCTTCGCAACAAAAATAAAAAACATCAATTTCGTTCAAAAGCAGAAGTCTGTCTGTCCATCATAAGAGACGTGTGAAGAGATAATAGCAGATTAGAGCCCCAGCACGTAGAAATAAACATAAGAGCATTGACTCGTTTGGAAAGTATGTTGAAAAGAGATGCTCACTTTCCACCCTAAATCTACGTGTTTACTCTCATGCAATCTATAATTTTATCAAAGTTTCAGCCTTTCCTAACTTTTCTTAATTGTCATAAAGAGAGTGATGGTGCAATTCCACGATAGAAGATGCATATCCCTCAAAAGATATGCTATATTTCTTTCTTTTTTACTTTTCTTTTTGGTTTCTCAATTTTAATCCAAAACTTAAAATTATTTTTTTAATGGTTATGGTTTAACGACAAGCTATTCATATTTAAATGACAACTTTTTGAACCTTCTTTTGTGTAACTTGCTTTATCACATATTCATGTTCAATAGAAAACTATTATAATAATAGCATTATGATATATGCCATCAAAAGTTAAATGAAATAATAAAATTATGTATTCAAAGCATCTTTCATATAGAAGAGTAGACAATTTTATTTTTTATTTTTTTTAAAAAAAAAAAGGAGGAGAAGAAGAAGAAGAAGTTATTTGTGTATTAACGTTGTGCGCTGAATATTTTTGATCTTGTATTTTCTTTTTGCTGTATTTAATTAATTGACCATCAATTAGGTAATTAGTTACTTGTTATAATTTCGTGATGTTCATAATAAGTTAGAATCTTGCACGATTAATATGTAAAAAACAGATGCTAGGAATAATATATATGGTGTGTGCAATCACCTAGATAATCGTGCAATTGAATATGTTGCTTGCAAGTGAATTCGAAATAGGAATATGAATATGAATAGTTCGTGCTTAGGATAGATATAACTTACCTCATGAGAGATAGTTGAATAAAATTGAATTACCGATTGTCCAGAAATCACATTAAATTACATTGGTTGAGAATGGTTAGGGGGATAAACAAAAACAGAAATGGCCGAAAATCAAAATCAGAATTAGGTTCAAAATCAATTACCACCAGCTCAATCGATACAACTAGTTTAGTCGAGAGTAGTGGCCAACGATGGCGATATATTTCTTCACGCATTCGAGCTTTCCTACTATTATGTGAAGTTATCAATTATGAAGGAAAGTCTGTCGATACGTTTCGAATGCGTCTATTCCATCACTCCTTGAAGCATAGCACAAGAGATTGGCTACATTCTTTATCTGCTAGGAGCATTATTTCTTAGAATGATATGGTACAAGAAATTACACTTAGATTCTTTTCACCATCTCGAGTCCAACAGTACAAATAATAGACATGTCCCATGTGATAAATCCATGCAAATCCATGGGGTAAGACAACACGTCCTGTAACGACCGAGGTCCCATTTAACGGGCTGTCCCGGCCGTTAGGACGACGGTCCCCACTGTACCAATATGGGTCTTTTCAGCATATTTTGTCATCACTCGCATGCTTCCCGAGAAAACTTCCCAGGGGGTCACCCATCATGGAATTGCTCCAAGCCAGACACGTTTAACTGTGGAATTTCTAACGATGGGATTCCGGAAAAGAAGGTGTACCTTGTTGGTATGAGTAGTAACTATCAAATCTTTTTGAAGCTTTCCTGGTCTGGGTATTACAGTGCGTTTTTTTTGTAACGACCCGACCTTGCACCGCAGTCGTTATCATATGTACGTACTGTCCGCTTTGGGAGAGCATATGCCCATCTTACCTCTCACGGCTTTCGACGCGTCCCCACGATTCGAACCCAAGACCTCCATCATATGGGAGACTATAACGACCCGACCTTGCGCCGTAGTCGTTATCATATGTACGTACTGTCCGCTTTGGGTATGATGAAGGTATTGGGTTCGAATCCTGGGGACGCGTCAGAAAGCCGTGAGGGGTAAGATGAGCATATGCTCTCCCAAAGTGGACAGTACGTACATATGATAACGACTGCGGTGCAAGGTCGGGTCGTTACACTTAGTATCCTATGGGGCTATTACCGTGTGGTTGTGTGTGTGTGTGTTGGGGCTCTGGGAGTGGGGGAGCTTTAGGGACTTTAAGAAGTCTCCAGTTGTTTGCATCATTTTAATTTTTTAATATCTTGTAGTTAGCTGTTGTTGTTTGGGTGTTGATCAAAGCTATATTGAGCATCTTAATGGTTTATGCTCTCAATTTAGCAGGAATTCCACAAAAGTAGAATGGCGAGATCATCTGTTTTTCCTTCTATCTCTTTCGGTCCACCAGAAGATTCTTCTTTTAATCAAGATCTTATCTCTACTGTTGAAAATACTGTGAAGAAGTATACAGACCATCTCATGCGTTTTCTTGAAGGAATTAGTTCTCGACTGTCACAGTTGGAGTTATATTGTTACAATCTTGACAAATCTATTGGTGAAACACATTCTGAATTAGTTCGTGATCATAGGGAGGCAGAGTTGAAGCTAAAATCTCTGGAAAAACACATCGAAGAGGTGAGAATACTTTGATTTAATGTATCATGACTTTTGGTCACTGAAGCTATAGAAAACTAGATGAACCATTATAAATCTCCTTTGCTCATGTCTCACTTCATGTCTGTGCGTGTCTCTGTGTCTCATGTGTTTATGTTTGTACATTTTTGCATCTTTGGTATTCACTTGGAAATACGATTGTATAAAGGGCTTCTAGATTGGATGCCAAAGGCCTGGTCTTGTTTTTAGAGTGTCGATACATTTGCTGTTTCTCTGATTCGTCTTGATATGAAGTCCAGCCTACATCTTCAAGTGCTAGTGATGAACTAGTTTCGTATGTTATTTAGCGCAGGTCCACAGGTCAGTGCAGATCGTAAGAGATAAGCAGGAACTTGATGAAACTCAGAAGGAACTAGCCAAACTGCAGCTTGTGCAGAAAGAATCATCTTTGGCAACCAATTCTCAACAGAGTAAGGAAGGAGCTTCTCTCCCTGCTTCAGATGCCAAAAAGAGTGGTAACTCATCAGACAATCAAGGTCAGCAATTGGCAGTTGCCCTACCCCATCAAGTAGCTTCTCAACCTTCGGTACCTACTCGGCCAGTTGAGCACCAGCAGCCTCCTGTAGCTCCCCCGCTGTCAATGCCTTCGCAGAGTATGCCACAAGCAAAGGCATATTACTTGCCTCCACCGACTTCATCACAATTATCTCAGGCTCAATATCTGCCAACACAATCTCAAATTCAAGATCACTCGAGAGTGGCAGCCCAGTTGACCCAATCTCAAGTAAACCAGCCACAACAAATTCAGTCATTACCTCCATATCAGCAGCAGTGGCCACCTCATCATGGTCAACCACCACCACCTCAACTGCCATCTGTGCCTCCACAGATTAGATCCTCATCTCCAGCAGTGAACCCTTCCTACCCTTCAAGCCAACCAAATCGTTCTCCACCAGAAATGACGGCTCCTAATAGCATGCCCATGCAAGTGCCATTTTCGGGTCCATTTCAACCTGGGCCTACTGGTTCCGAGGGTATTATGACTTATGGGCATGGTGGTGCTGGCAGACCAATTATATCTCAGCCTCCAACACAGCATGTCAAGATTGCATACAGTGCACAATCTGGGGATGTGTATGTACCTAGTGCGACTCTTCCGACACTTCCTATGGGAGACGCTTATACGTTTGACGGTGAAGGTGGAAGGACACATCATCCACCCCCACAACCTCACTTCCAACAAAATGCTTATCCTCCTAGTAGCATCCCCCTCCAGAACCCTCTGCACACGGCTAATTTGATGGTTTGTCCACCACAGTTCATGCGCAATCATCCCTACACCGAGCTGATAGAGAAGTTGGGAAGCATGGGTTACAGAGGTGATCATGTCATTGGTGTAATTCAGCGACTGGAAGAGAGTGGTCAGCCCATTGACTTCAACTCTGTGCTTGACAGATTGAATGGACATTCTTCTGGAGGTTCTCAGAGAGGATGGTCCGGCTAAGAGTAATCAATCGTCCTAATTGCCTGTATGGTTTCTGTCTTACATTTATCTTGCATCGAATAAATGGTGATAAGATGTACATGTTTTTAATACATGGGGATGATGAGATACTTCTTATGCTTTGTAAATCTCTAATCTCACACAACTGCTTTCAGTATTTTGCAAATGAAAGACAGGTGAATTCAAATGTTTTCTTTTCACGTTGTTAAACTTTGGTATACTCTCTCTCTCTCTCTCTCTCCCTCTCTCCCTCCCTCCCTCTCTCTCTCTCTCTCTCTCTCTGGGGGGAACTGGGAACGAAGAAAAGTAATGTGTTTGTTTGGGAGAGATTATTTGAAGTGAAAACTGATTTTTTAAGATTGTATGGTTAAAAAGTAGGGAAGGTTGGGTGTATGTACAAAATTATTTTATTAAAAGAATGTGTGATTAAAAATGAGTTTTGGAAAAATGATTTTCAAATAAGTCGTGCCCAACAAACGCTTAGCATAGTATACATCCTTCGAAGTTTGGAGTATTTGAGTGGCATATTTGGTTACCAAATTAAAACATTTATGACAATCGAATCACTGAAATTTAGTTGATAACAATGTTGCCAATACGCACATTACCAGACTTAGCAAACCACTATAGATGTAATATTAATAAATTGAAATTTGCTAATACTTCCACAGATCTACAATGCTTTTAACCAAAAAAAGTACGCATAAATTTGAAATAATTTTCTATACAACGTGGGATTTTGCAGGGGCTCTTTTTCCTGCCAGAATCTGAGAAATGTGCAAACCTCTGCTAAATGCTTCATTGAATAGAATCCTTGTCTGCATAGATTGAATCCCTGGCAACCAGGACAGGACTGCAACTGGGCTCATCACTATCATTCCAAACATAATTTCATAGACTCTTGCAAAAGAAACAACATTATCCCATATCACTGATTTCTCCAGAGAGGGCCTCAGTACGAGGGCAATCGAAATAAGTCCCCATCCAGTGGGAATGAAAACCAACAGACTCTTGAAGAGATCAAGAAATCTGAAATTGGTGAGCAGCATTAGGGCAATGATCCCGAATATTGTAAGAACAAAAATTACAGTCTGAATAAAACGGTAGTAAAGGTGAGCCTTGGTGCTGTACTTATTGCCAGTACATGTTAATATTGCATAAACTCCAAGAACCACTAGTATGCAGATCCAGGAAAACAAGTAGACAGCAATGCTGTTGCTTCCAGCAGCAATGCTAAGCTTATACACCATTGCGTATTGGAAAAAGAAGAATCGAAGGTTTAGAATTATTTCAGTTACCTTCCCCCAAATACCAGTGGTCCTCAAATGATCTTGTTCTTCATACCACCATTTTTCCCAGCTCTGTTCAGCTTTTGCTGATATGCTACCACGGTGCCATATCCAGTTTATAAATTCATGGATATCATTTACTGTTTTAAGCCACTCAAAACTTAGAGGATTGAAGATGAAGGGGCTCAAAATCCAGGACGCTACCAGAAACCAACTGGCTAGAGTTAATGCTAGGTACACAAAACTAGTCCCTACAACAGGGCTGTACAAAGAATATACTGCAAGTATTAGTCCAAGCTCAATTGCCTTCACAAAATGACTGCGAGCATATAGTCTGTAACTCTCAGTAAAACTCTTGTGCTGTACAACAAAGCCGCGCCCAGTTTCTCGGTATTTGGCACCACCATGAAGAAGGGTTCGACCAAAGTAATGGGAACGAGTTCCCAGGGAGAACATGTAGAATAGAGATGAAAGTTGGAGCTGTGTTACAATGAATTCCCAGACAGACGTGAGGAAACCATGCTCAACTATATTTTCAACAATCATTGGCAAGAAATTGAAAAGGCCAAGTTCGATGACAAATCCTTGGCTCAAGATAGACAGAAGTGCTGCATTTTGATCGGCCTTACCTGATTTCATTGAACTCTCGAACCCACAGAGGGACAGATAGAATTGCCCCCACCAAAAAGCATAGAAAGCAAAAACAACCAAACATGCATTGAAGAAGAATCCTACTGAAGTGTAGAAGAGAGAAAGCATCCTGAAGAAGTCCAGCCTATTACCTAACCTGTAGATGAGATACATAGAAAGGGATAAACAATCATCATTCATCAATGCAAAATAGAAGTGAGGAAAAAGGTAGACATCCTTATGAAGTCCAGCCTACTATCCAACCTGTAAACATCTCGGCTGAGGAGTTGCTCTCCACTCCCACTTGCAATCTTGGCCTCAAACATAGAGATCTGATTTAAGCCAACATCCCTACCCTTGCCTAATTGAATGTACTCGCGGTGAGTGATATTTCCACCCCGAAGTGTACAGTTAAATCCAGCAAAGATATCCTCATTGATGTTAAGCACTCTAGAACCCTTGCTTATTCCACCCCGAGTCAGAAACCAAAACCTGTCAAGCACATCTGGATGACCATAATGCATTCGGATTTTCAAAGGGTGAGCCATAATACGCTGCCCCGAGGTCACAAAACTTGTCTCCTGGGCACACATGAACTGAGCAGGTGATGAGACTGGACCTGTAAATATGTGCTCCCGGAGTCCCAATATAGTTGGTTTCTTGATGCCATGGTTGTGCTGGAATTCCTCCAAAAAGTTTCGCATCTTTAGCGCCTCCTCAAAATAGTTGTCTTGGTTCATATCAATGGTCTGGATTGCATCTCCTCGAGTGAAGATGATGGCATGATTTTGATTTTCTGGTTTCCCCTCTCCAAGCTTCAGGGGATCACCAGGTAACTTGATCCGATAGATTTCCACTTCTCTTTGCAGCTTTTTATCATATTTCACCAGGACGGAGTAATACTCTTTTTCAGCCTTCTCTTTGGACACCGCATCAATGTAAGCAACACGGAGAGCTTCATTGTCTTTCAACAGATACAAGATTTCCTCAGCACGCTGATCCTTTTCGACCTTCTGAGTTCCATATAACTGACAAGCAACCACGTAAGTGAATTTCATCGGAATGCAAATTTCATCGACTGAAGTTTTTGAAGGGGGTGACGCTGTTGGGCTCAATCCATCTTTATTATCATTGAGTCTCATGAAATGAAGTTGCTGAGATCCTTCCATGATGTCTATCTCGTGTGTTGAATCCAGAAAAGCCAGCATGTCAAGACTCCGATTGTAGTACATCATTCCCCTAGTCGTGCGGGCCAGTGTCTGGCCTCTGTAAGATGCCCATAGCCGAAGATCTCTCAACCTAGTTGTCCACAATTCTCTCTCACTTACCATCCCTTCCCGGTGCATTCTCTCTAAGAAGTTTCTCCACTCATCAGCATAGATAGTCTGCAAGTAGTAGAGGATGGAGATCCCATCTTCATTTTCAATCCGGAGTTGTTCCTTGCTATACAGCACTTCTTCATTGTAATAAGGAGTTAGAACACTGAAGGCTGCCATTTTCTCAATTATGGAAGCACGGGGAATATTCATAAACATGGAATTGCTGAAGAAAGAGATTCGTCGTCTTGCTTCACGATTTTCGGGAATTCTTAGCATTGAGTCCTCAGATGTGAGAATCATGTGTAAACGTCGAAGACATCGATAGAAAATCTCATTATCTGGACTAGGCAACTCAACAGCCATCTCAAAAAGAACTCTTGCATCCGAAACTGTTGTTCGAGGAAACAGACCAACCTCCCTTAGCTGATAAATATGTCTATATTCTTTCGAAAAATCTCGAATAGCAGCCTCGTAAAGGGCCTGCAGAGCATTCACTACCTTGTTAAGGTCTTTAACAGGAGGCTTGAGTACTAGATTGAGTAGATGGACTAACTTTTCATGGATATTTTCAAGTGCAACCATCTTGTTGCATTTCGTGAATTTCTCCAATTGAATCCACCGATCAATTTCTTGAAAGAATGTTTTGACAATGGAATGCTCCTCACTGTCATGCTTCACAATGGTCAGCAAGAATTGCCTCACACTGTCATATGCTTCAATAACTGCACAACGCATATATTCATTCTTGCTGATCTTAACCCAAAGCCTTTTATCAGGAGCATCAGAAAGTTCTTTTGTCCATCTGAGAGCAAGCCGCACCTCATTGCATAGGAACGCACATGGCCATTGAATCACCCTGATGTTCCAGTATCTTTTAGGCATTTCCAACAACTCGACCTCATGATCACTGATAATGTCCTCCTCTCTGAATGTCATAATTATTTCATTCCATATCATAACAAATTTGTAGGCCTCGACCTGGTTAGGTTCAAATTTTCTAAAGGGCCTGCCAAACCCATACCTTTGTTTCAATTGTTGAATGGCTACCTTGAACTTGCTTCTATATGTTCCTCTCACATTCAACAGCTGTTCCTCGGGCAACAAGTTGAACCGAATTGCACTAGCAAAGTACTGAAACCGTAACCTCAAATGCTGCATGTTCTGAATCTCACCCAGACGATTAAACAAACCAATAATAGCACCAAGAAATGTAGAGTAAATTGAAAACCAAATTTGCAGATCCATCAGGTATATCAAAACAACTGGAAGCCACAACAACCCCAATGCAAATCGGTTGCTGTGTTTAAAGAACTCATGCCACTCATAATCAATGTTCTTGGTATGCAACAATGTCTTCGTAGATCCAATCATGGGCTTGATTTGCAAGAAATAACTGTAGGAAAACTTTGTCCCCAGCACAAATATCCAGAAGATTACGTACTTTATACTGTCCGTGAATTCTTCCCTAAGCCATCGACCGACGAAAGTTCTGTCCTGAAACCACCAGGACAGCAAACGAAAGATCCTCCAATTTGTGTTCTCCAAATAATTCCCAACACAAGGCAGAATGAACAAAACCAGAGCCAAAATGTCAGGGGCCATAAAAACCAAAGCAAGCTTACAAAAATTCACCACTCTATGATTCACTTCAGGCGACCACCTCCCATCATTACTTCTTTGATCCCAAATCCTCCCATAGAACATCATAAAAACCCAAATCCACCCAGCAGAAACTACAATTTTCAAAACCATTTTCATACCTAAACATTTCATCTCCCTCGAAACCAAATTAAAGTGCATTGCTGCATAGAGTAATGAATGCAATAACCTCATTGCGCTCCACGTGAAGAACACAGTCAAGCATCGTGCCTGGACCTCCATACTCTTTAACGCTTCCCATGGATAGCCCTTCTCCTCCCACGCTACAATTACTGCTGCTTGAATGAATAAAATTAACATAGTCCACAACTTGTGGAAGCTCTGAAAAATGTTCCAAAACGATCTCCTCTCCACAAACCCCCTTTTTCCCACCTTCTCTTCGTTAGTGCTTGTCATGAAAAAAGTACTCAAAATATCAATTGGCCACTTTAGCTCCTTAAAGCACCTCCTGCTCCAAAAGTACTCATTTATATCATCATAATTTCGCCACGCGGAGTGCGGTGCAGTCCCATTTCTACTGTTCTCGACTTCTACTCTCATTATATAATAAATGGGCTTAACTATTTGGTCAAAAAATGCATTTTCTCGAGATAAGCAACTCAAAAATGGCATCCCCGTGTTATTATCTGTATAATCTTCCAATATTTTATTCAATTCCATTGCCATATGGTGAAAAATATAACAAATGCATTCGGGGACAAAACGTAAATTAGCAGACTCGCCCCATATTAACAAATATAAGGACACGTACAGAAGCTCACGCTGGACGTTAGGCCTGAAAGCCAAGGTTGAGCAATAATCTGAGAGCTGGACATTTGGTCTGATGCCGAGGTAGGAGCACCAGTCGGAGTAGTTTTCCAGGAGGCGGCATCGGATGTTTCGAACAATGGAAGGATCGAGAGAGTCCAAGTTGTCAGGTGCAGGGAAGAGGCGCATTTGTGCATTGGAGAGATGCAGGACAAGGTGCTCTCTTTGGTTCTTGACATTGGAGGACTGAAAACCGAAGTGGAGGCCTAGCCAGTCGAGGAGATCGTAGTCCGGATTCCAGGACAAGAATTGTGGCGGGCGGAGGTCACCAATTGCGTGCAGGGCGGCAATGGCAAGCCGGACCTGGGGAAGCCGGCGGCAGGGATGATCAGCGGAGAAGTTGTCTAGTGGGATAATATTGTAAACCTCTTCGGATACTGCAGTATCATCGTCCTGGCGATTCATCATCAAGTTCAATTCTTTGTGCTGATCATGTTTTGGCTTAAAAAATCTTTACATGCTAGGACTGTGGATGACTTTAGAGACGACTTTGCATAGAGAGTGACAAGTTTAAAATTTTAAATTGATGGTTGGTTGCCATCGAGTTCACAAGAAACTTCTTTTGTAATTTTTGCATGGATTTTATTTGTCAAATTGTGCTGTCAATAATTTTGGCGTTAGTAAAAGGAGTTAATTTAATCAATGACCACCAAATTTTGCTATGACTACTATTTGTTCATCGATGTTTAAAAAATTATTCGTTGCCCACTGAACTTTACTATATGTTACTACTCGATCATCAAAATTTTAAAGTTTACTCGTTACTCGCTTAAATTTGAAAGTGAAAATCACATTTTTATTTTGTTATCAAAACTACTCGTTACTCACCAAACTTTGCTATAGATAACATTGATAAATAATACGGGTGATTAATATGTTACTTTATTAAAATTTGAGGAGTAATGAACACCTTTTAAATTTCGATTAGTAAACAATAACATATAGCAAAGCTCAACAAGCAAAGAGTAATATTTTGAATTTCGATGACCAAGTAATAATCTACTATAAAATTTAGTTACCATTGACTAAACTAACTCATTAGTAAAAAGTATAAATTGTAGAATATTTGTCTCGTGTCATTCATTGTAATTTCGTAAACCTCACTTAATTACAAGATAAAAATTTCAGCTAACTTAAATAAAAATTAATTGCTAAAAACTATGGACTGATCCATTTAGTTTAATTATGGACTAATGTCAGTTCTTCAGAAGTGTTATAGACTAGAATGCTCTAATACCAATTTGTTACAAAAAGCGAAAATAATACTGAATTAGTCCAATGCTAAGTTGTTGGAGAAAATAAGATATTAAGCCACAATATGAAGTAAATGATCACAAGAATAAAATAATTTGTAGAGAATTGATATTTTATTATAATATAGAGAAAGAATACAAAAATTATGTGTTTACAATATTTCTCATTTCTTTTTTAAATCATAATGAAGAGTCAACTATATATAGGGAACAAATAAAGGACGTCCAAACCCTCGTAATAGAGTTATAGTTGAAGTAGAATGCAAAAAATGGAGTCCAGAACGAAAAAATTTGGGCAAGAACAAAACAGGTAGGGCTGCGCCATGGGTCCAACGCTGCGACGCCGACTCTTCTACCAATTTTGCGTGTTCGTCCAAAAACCTTCCAAAAGTATTTTTCTTCCTTCCAAAGTTCTAGTCAAGTTCAACACAAATTCATACTCTCAATGAACTTCCAAATATAACTTCAATTAGAATTCATCAAATAAACTTGAATGTGACTTCAACAATAGCATTCCAAATAGAATTTTTCTTAATGTACACTTTAATTATAACCCCTAATTATCTTTAACAAATAATTCGGGCACACTCAGATTCTAACAATTTTCACCTGAAGACAAGTCCTACTGTAAGGAATAAATTTGAACTCTTCAATCAAAAACACAAACAAACTTTTCCATCAATAATTCCAACTGAAAATATTCCCTACCTCTGCTACTCCAACTAGAGGCAAAAAATGATCTAATGGCCACCAAATAAGACTGAAACAAACACTGTAATAGAATCACAACTAAATGCATCAAAATGATGATCTTGGCTCTTAACCGCATTCAAACTATCAGCAAAATCAGCAGAATTGTACCTATGTGGAATCTTTAAAAATGGGTCTATTTCTAACAGTTGAATACGATAACACGATCGATAATTGTGACAAGACGGATTTACCCAGATAATCAAAATTCAGCCGAGATGTATTCTTGAAAGAAGACTCCAAATTAAACTACAATGGTACAAAAGCCAACTCTAAATCCACCGGAGTTTTTAAAATATGATGATTACTCGAAAATTCTGTATTACCCTGTAAGATATATAAATGAGACTTTTTATGTCCCATCAACACAACACCGGCTCTTCGGATATCTTTCAGAACTCTACCTTCAATAGAGTACTTGTATCATTTTGAATCAAGAGTATTTAAGGAGATAAAAATTTTCTTCAAATTTGGAACGTGTTTCACTATATCAAATGTTCTAACTGTTCCATCAAATATCTATATTCTGACTTGACCAATATCAACTATATGACATGGTATGTTATTATTGGTTATCACAACACCTTTTGAAACTTTTTCATATGTTGAAAATAATTCTCGATTGGATAACATATGAAAAGTGCAAGATGTATCCAAAATCCAAGCCTCGTCAACTTTGGCCTTTTAGTCAGACATAAGTAAAAGCTCTTCATCACTACTAGGATTTTCTACAATATTTTTTTCTCTTGAAATTTATGATTGTTGATTTGCAGTTGATTTATTCTGCAACTTATAACAATCGTTTACCAAGTCCCATTTTTCTTGCAATAATTACGAAATTTAAGGTTAGATTTGACTTGCCTCTCGAACGACTACTATGAACAATGAGACCATCTCCATGATCCCTAGATACTTTATCTTTTCCTTTGAATATAAAGTATCGTAGACTTCTTTGATGGTTAGAGTATCACAACTTTATAGTATCGTCTCTCTAAAAAACATGTATGAGATGAGCAATGAGCACACCAAAATCAATTCCAAGTCTTTTTCATCATATTTAACCTCTAAGGTTTCCAAATTAGAGACTATTTCTTTAAAAGTAACTAGGTGATACTGAAGGCATGTACCTTCTATCATACGATAGAATATCAAGTTGCTTCAAATGTAATTTGCTAGCAACTCTTTGTCATTCATAATTGCTTCAATTTTAATAATAATGCAGCAGCTGACTTCTCCTACAAAATGTCGTGGAGAATATTTTTTGAAAGATGAAGATGTATTTAAGATATGGCCTTTCGATCCCTTCGTTATTTCTCCTCCACAGACCAAGTTGTAAGCAATTTGTCAAATTCCAACAACGCATCGTTCAAATCCATTTGAGCAAGTAATGCTCGCATCTTTACCGGTCACAAAGAGAATCTTGTATTGCGATTTCATAGAAAAATAATATACTTTATTGTTGCCATCACGAAATACCTCGATCTTCCCACAAATTTCAACACCAAAAGCTCCTATACCAATTATTATGGACTAGAATGCTTTGATAACAGTTTGTTGTGCAAAACGGAGATGATACCGAATTAATCCAATACGTAGTTGTTGAGAAAAATAAAAGATTAAACCACAATATAAAGTAATTGATCACAAGAATGGAAGAATAAAATAATTTGCAGATAATTGAGATTTTATAATAATATGGAAAAAAAAATATAAAGCCTGTATTACAATATTTCTAACTTCTTTTTTAAATCATAATGAAGAGCCAATTATATATAGGGAACAAATAAGGAGTATCCAAACTCATAATAAAGTTGTAGTTTAAGTAAAATACCAAAAATGGAGTAAAACAAAAAAAATCCCGTAGGAGCGAAACAGATAGAGGTCTCCGTCTAGAAACCTTCCAAATGTGATTTTTTTTTTTTTTCATTCCAAAGTCCTCTTCAAGTTCAACACAAATGCCTACTCCCAATAGACTTCCAAATAGAATTTCAATTAAAATTTTGAATGGGATTTCAACAATAATATTTCGAATATAATTCTTCTAAATGTGTACTTTAATTAGAACTCACAATTACCTTCAACAAAGAATTTGGGTCGCATTTAAAATCTAACAAAAAGCTGAAAACGGCTATGCTATGCTCACATTTCGCAACGTCAGTTGAAATGTGCACAGGATGGAGTTCTCGAATTTGGGCTCAAGGCAACGTTAATTCGATTTGTAAACAATGTTAAGCTGTGGTGCATGAATTCATGGCCCAACATGATTTAATTGCATGCCTTGCGTGCATGATATCGATTGCTGGTATTGTGCGCGCGCAGATCGGGATTTGGACAAGAAAAGCAAAGCGTGGACGACTTCCGGCTTACTTAGGAGCTTATTCTAGTCCACAGTTCGGTTGGGAAAACCAAGCATATGACAGGCACATAATGGCGATTATGGCATGACACAGCAGCAAGCCATTATAGAATTGGCTCTGATGGTGAGTTTTCTGTGTAACCAGTACTGAAATATGTTGGCATGATCCTTAGCAAATGTGGGAATCAAATGCATCAAATCTTTAAGGCTTCAAATAAGCACAAATTGATCTCCTTTTTCTCGATCCACCTCCGAGTCGGAGTTTTTACCTACAAACACAATCTATACACAATTTTGAATGGAAAACCACCTGATAAACCAATATTTTGCAACTTTAAAAGCGCTTAGATAAGCATGTAAAACGCACTTACCAATTAAAAATGAGCTTTTACTCTTTTGAATAAACTCATTTTGGTTGACATGCTTCTTTTGAATCTAGTTTGGTTTTTGTTTAATTGAATCTATCAATTTTCATTGAGCGGCGATTCTTAAGATTAGGCATCAGCTCACTCGATGTTTAAATTATTTTTCATTTTATATTCAAAAAATTATAGACTCAAAACAGTTTTTTTTTTTTTTTTAATCATTTTGCATTACTTGTCATTTTGCTGAAGTTGGTAATTGTTCATCAAGATTGGAATATTCCAAGTATTGTTTATCAGCACCTAAGCCTAGGACCTCAAGAATTCAAACCTTCTTTCCTTTTTTGGGGAATTGAATAATTAACAATATTGATATTTACAGTTTATTTATGTGATAATCGAATTAAAGGAAGTACTTGTAATTGTTCATTTTTCTCATTGCAATTAGAACGCTCACTTTTTGGGAAGAAAAAGACGGTATAATCAATCAACGACGGTTTAAGCAATTAAATTTCAAGAATGTTAAAATCATTAAAATCGGGTATGTAACTCGTTATAAAATGTTATCAACCTTTGGCCAAAGATTTCACCAACCGACATTGATTTTGTACATTTTTCGACCTATTTAGGTTCAAGACATAAGAATATTTTCGACTTTGATAGATACCATGTTTATCTTATTAATTTTAAATATCTTATTAAATTAAATTACGTTACATAAACACTAACGAATATTACACTTTTTTCAAGGATGAAAATGGCATGAATAAAGAATTATAGATGAATAAAGGGCAGTTGGATGAAGTGTGACTTTCATTTTTATAATAAGCCTTGCTACTTGTACATAATTTTTTGTAC
>CAIGRL010154129.1:0-10685 GCA_903798325.1 Fraxinus xanthoxyloides
CAATTGAATATTGGAAAAAGACTGTGGATATTCACTACTATTAATATCTGAAACTTTAGACTTGAAATCTATTGCTTACTCGTTTGATTTGATATAAGTTCGAAATCCACTGAGGCAAAGTAGTCGATTAGAAAAACCAACTAGCTAAGCCTTGTCCCTTTGAAATTGTATCAGCTACATAATCTTTTCTCGCCATTTAGTTTAATCTAACTCTATATCTTTCAAAGAGCCAATGAAATCATATGTTTTGCGGCAACAACTGACCATGTTAATTTGGTTCTCTGATCCTATTCTGACCTGTGTTACTGTATTATACTAGGACATCACTCTTGTGAACAAGAACTTCTTTAAGCCAATACAAGATAATTCTTGTACTTACCTTAATTTATTATAAACTAGCACCACATCTTCTTGTTGGTCTAAAGTCCTCATCTTTGTTACGCTATCTCTTAGACAAGTTTTCCTTTCATGATCCAATCAATTCCAAATAGCATAACTGGTACAATATTTGTTGCATACAACTACATAACTTCATATCTTTCTCATTACATAGGACCTTGAACATTTAATATTGTTCAACTGCTCCAATTGTAAGTATTATATCCTCATCAAGTCCTCATTCCTTGTTAACAGTCAAGCTTAAATACTTCAGACAATCACTTATTGGGACAACACGATACTCTACGATATCCATGATCATCTTCACTTCTACTAAATAAAAGGGCTTACGATTTAATCTATCTCGTTTCTACTTATAACCTAAAACCGTTAGTTTCTACATTAATTGTGTTCAATGTTCAAACTACCATGTGATCCTTTTAGAGTCTAATCAATTAAAACTATATCATCAGCAAATAAAATATACCAAGAGACCTCGTCTATGATCCAGATAAATAGGAATTGTACTAGGTAAAGTAAAAATTAGAACTGCACATTCCTTTCTTTCAACAGAATGAAAAGAAATTGGACGAATGAAAAATACCATTGGGGGAATAAATACTGAGGTGAATAGGAATAGGAGAAATCTGTTTTGTCTTCCCTGTGACTCTATCAGTTTCATCCTGAATTTCCTTGCGAACCAAGGCTGCAAAAGAAAAATGAAATCACAAAATTATAGTTTGCTCTTTCAAGGCATGCACCCCAATATATTATACAGGTACAAATTAAAAATCTGAAAAGGGAGATGCTTCACATACAAAAATCAGTAAATCGCCTGTCCGGCAAATGTGCAAATTCTGCATATTCCTCCTGTCCTTCGTCGGTCTTGTGTAGTTGCAACACCAAAGGCCGCCTCGTCACAATCCCTGCATAGGGCACGCACGAACAAATGCACCAAGACACAAGATGAATATCATATTTCAATTCAAATTCTGTTTCGTGAATTATGATGTGTGCGAAAAAAATGAAGAAACTAACCGGACCCTCGTGGAAGGAAATCTCTCCCTACTATACTTTCCAGCACTGATGACTTTCCTGAACTCTGTTTTGCGTCCAAACCCAGAAAGAACAATAGTAAAAAGATCATGCAAAAGTAATTAATACAAGTTCAAAAATCATAACACAAAGTAAATACAGAACCAACAACATTACTACTAATCCTACAGCTGGAATATAATTCGAAAACTCTATTTGTGCACAAATGAATCATTTCTCTCTTTTTGCATGACTAAAATTTTATGGCTCAACAGGTTAATAGAAATATGGACCTGGCCACCGACGACGGCAACTGAGGGGAGGGCATCCCAGAGGGAAGAAAACGCTTCATCGTTGCCACCATTATCGCCGAGGGCTGTGCAAGCCATCTGTATCCTATTCACCAATCCAATCAAACTCTCCATTGTAGTCATCGTTTGGTGAATTCAAAACTTTTTCTTTTTCGTATAATAACGATACTTGATCAAAGTTCGAAGTTTATGATTGAATATTAAGCACAAAAAATCATCAAAAAATGAAGGGAAAAAAAAATAGAAACTTGGAAATTAAGCAAGAGGACTAGGAAATGGAATGGTCGTGGAGTTGAAAACAAGCGGTTCAAGTTGGACTGGTTTTTTTCTAGAAATAAAATATCAAAATAGCGTTTGAATTTTCGTTACGTGGGTAGTACGGATATGCTGCGATAGGTGCACAATGTGGTCCATTAAGCGATGCTCGATAGTCGGTTGTACCTTTTGGTGTTGTACAGAGGAAATCTTAGCATACTAGGAAAAAGTGCACAAATAGTCCCCAACATTTGGAAAATGGATCGAATGCATACCTAACTTTACAAAATATAACCTTTTTTGTCCCCTAACGTTTTGTGCTACTCCAGGATGGCAATGGAATGGGACGAGGGAAGCTCTTCCCATCCCCGTCTTGCCAATAATTTCAAGACGTGGGCCACGTGGCCAACGCCTAATTACCCTTATGACAAAAGAAAAAAAGCTAAAAACTAAATATCTAGAACAATTATAAAAAGTCATGAGCTATTTGGTGGAAAATTGATGGTAACATTGATCTTTTAACTTGACCTTCAAAATTGGTGCAGGTAAAGATGGGAGGATGCATTTGCTCTATAAGCTAAACATTGTTAAGATAGGAGGATGCATTTGCTCTATAAACTAAAGATTGGTGAGTATTTGTGCAATTCTCCCTGACATAATGTGGAACAGCGTAGGAACTGTGGGGTCAGGAATCGTGTGTTTCCCGCGGCCAAGCATGGCGGCTAAGCATTATTCATTTTCATTTTTCTATTGTGCAACATTCAAATAAGGATTAACTTCTAGAAAGGTTTCAATCTGAATAAAATCCGTAGATATATATTTTATAATAGGACATAGAGCAAAATGTAAGGGAAAGAAGCTACGCCCAATGGGGAATAAAATTAAATCTTTAATAGATTTTAATAAAAATTAATGAAATATATGATCGAGAAGTGGATTTTATAAAACGTATTGTTAAAATCAATGGTTTATTTTATCTTAAATTAAAATTTTAATTTTAATTTCAACCAAGTAGGGTTAAGAATAATCTATTCAACTTTAATTCATGAAATATAATCCTAAAATTGGACTTTTTCAATCCCAACACTTGCTTCTATTTCCATATTCCATCAATTTCACTTAATCCATTAAATTTAGGTTATATTTCCTAACCTAAGACTCACGAGCTAATTTTTTGACAAGTAGATTTGATAAAATATTATTTTATTTGTATTTGATTTATGGTTAATCAAAAGTTGATTATTCTACACGTTATCAAAGTTTATGAACAAAATATGTAATTTTATTCTTTTTTTCTTCATATACAGCTCTCGCTCTCAGTGTCAACTACTACTATATCATCGACTATCTACAACTATAGCACTGACAACTGCTATAGTCCTCCAAACCATAACCAAAAACTCTGACTCCGCCATTGTGGACGTATATATCTCATTGCGCTATTAGTTAACGAGTTTATTTACCCAATTACTTAGGCTACATTTGTGTTAATTTCTAGCTTTGAAAAATTTGCGAACCTTCCTTGACTTAGTAATTTTATGTCACGGTCATGGTAAACACAGCTTATCTATGTTTGTCTAACTCTTCCTCTTATATATTGCCCACCAAAATTAAATGTAGAAACTCTACCAGCATGAGGATGATCAACAACCATGGAAGAGGAGTTCTTGCTAACCGAAAACACTAGCATCGAGTGATTGAAAGAGAATCACGGAAATACAACCCTATGAGAGTAAATTGGTAGAGATGGATTAGAATTAAAATTAGTGCATCTTTTTGATACCGTTTAACAAATTGGTGCATCTTTGGTATGCAAGAAATTAAATATATGGCATTGTTTTCATAAGGTTAACAAGAAAGAAATTTAATTGAAAAAAAAAGTCTCAATCCTAATGAATTTGACTCGATTGTGCAAAATTTTTTTCGCCACTTTATTTGGTTCATCAATGCAGCATCTACAGTATAATTTTGAAAGGTTGGGGACTCTGGTAGCACATTTGATAGGTTGGGAACCCAAATGCCATTCTTGGCAAGGATGGGAGACCCCCCATGGAATTTATCCAAATTGTTTTCTATTAAAAAACTGTGTCGCCTAATCCCCAACTACTTCAGAAGAGAAACTGAAACACAGCTTCATTGAAAAATTCAATCAAACTTTACTTTAAAGAATCTCGAAAGACGACTTTAACCCACTACAAATATAACTCGCCGATAAAACTAATCTGTCTATGACTGTCTAAAGCCTTGATAATTACAGGTCCACACAAGTGATGACACGGAACTAGTGAACTACAACGTAAATCCAAATGCAACCAATGAGACGGAAGAACTTTACAGTCGGATTGAAGGGTAGAAGCCAAAACATAATAATGCATCATCATACGAGGCCTTCTATCAACATGCGCATCCTCCTGACGGTTGCGACTGAGACGCATTTGTGTTGCTCGACTTGAGGTTGACATCAACCATGTCCTCTTGCTTTGCTGAGGATAGCGTCTCCATTCCTGGCAAGGCTGCAGCAATCTTCCGAAATAGTGCCTGAAACAATTGGCCTTAAGTAATAGAGGACTACAGGTAAAAAAAGTGCAACTGTTGATTATGATGGTCTGACAAAGATTAAATTTACGTTTGAGTAACTTTTCACTCCCAAGCATGTTTAGATAAGTCATATCTTCTCTTGTATTTCAAAAGAAACATTATATCAGAAAAGTAGAAGTTACTTTCAAAATAGTAGCTCATTGTTCAGTTAAAATTTATAACTGCAAGATTATTCAACATAACCATAATATGATTCTTAACAAAAAATATACCTCCGGACATCATTGTGTTATTTTGATGGAAAAAACTAACACTCGCCAAAATGAAATCAGCAGAAGACATATCAGAATAGGTTCCATCACATTCACATATATTTAGTCCACCGCTCAACTAGAACATTTGAAAATAGACTTCACAACAACTGCCGCCACTTACCTTTATATTGAAGCCAGCCTTGGCACTCGTTTCAATAAACATGACATTTAGTTCACGAGCTTTGGCCTCTGCTTCCTCTATCGAGACTTGCCTAAATTGTCACCATGCACATGAACAGATGAGAGTAGAATATAATGTCAAAAGGAATTAAATACAAGAACATTAACCTGATGAATATATGTGTCTATTGGTTTAAAGTATTTGCCCTATACAAGGAGACTAAGCAGCAAGACATTTATTGCCAATTCATTCATGTCTACTTGATCACACCCTCATTCAAGTTCTATTATATATTCTCTATGGTACATTTTCATTAATTATCACACGTTACTAAAAAATCCGCACATATCAAAATCATGATACAGTAAAACATCTGAATAGATGTCTCACAAGGTTCATTTCTCATGAGATTTGTGGCTGTACGTTTATCATTTGGGAATATCCCCATGGTTCTCATTTAATAAATCACTAAACAAACATGACCCGAATAAAACTTAATTCATACTATCAACCAACTTGTACCAATATCTAAAATTCTAAACATGGAGAAGTGAACAAGGGATGACAATTAGCAAGACAGTTTCCAGTAGTCTTGAGTATTTTTTAACAACAAAATTATACACATCTTCATGGACCATGTAAAGAAAACACCATAGCAGAAATTCTGCAAAGACTGAACACCCCAATGGAGATTTGTGGTGTCAAAAATGAACAAAGCACAAGTAGACAAAAAATAATAATATCTGAAGAAACAAGATAAATTAACTTGCTCTGATCTTTCTGCAATTGGTCAGCAAAGATGGTTAAGAACAGTTATTAGACGAAGTAATAAGCATTGAAATCACATAAAGCAACCACTTCCACATAATTACGTAGTCATAGCTTTCTGAAGTTTCTTGACCATAATACTCATACTTTGGTGTTTCACAGTTGCTCTTCAGATACTCCACATGCACTAACACCCCTCTCCAAACTGTTTCCCGTAACAAACATTTTCTTTTACAAATGACAGCTCTAGAACAAAATATCAGGGGTTGAAGCTGAATCTTACTTGTGTATATGCTACTTTGAGATGGAAAACAAAAATCACTATACAAAATTTAGCCTCCCTTTGGGAAGAATTTATAAACAGTTCAAGTAGATAGTACTTGTAGGTCCATTGAAATAACCAATTTATAAATGATTTATAAATTTGCATGGAGGCCAAATAAATAGCCAACACATAAGAGACCAAATAACCTCCATTTCCAGTCCCTGTGCCAGAATCCATACAACTTCCATCACATCATTCTTTTCTCCAACCCACACATTATCTTCCCAACTTAAGTTCAACAAAATTATTTTTGAGCGTTCACGTCCTAAACCAGTTTATCATATTTAATAGCCAAAAGGCATGTTGGCACGTATACACAGTAAAAAATCTTCTACTGGTTGAAGAAAAATTTCCATTAGTTCTCTACATACTTGAGGCCATTGCATTTCAACCAAGTTAAAGACCGAACTACCAAGTCATAAACCAATCCATACAGTTGTATGCTCTAAGCATTAATAACTTGATTTTGATTAAAAAGATCAGCATCATTGCTTCAAACAAAAAAGAACAAAATCTTTAAACAAACTAATGCATTTGATCAGCGAAGAAAAGACAATCAAAAGGTTAGCAATTGAAATGCAGGACACAATTTTGTGTATTTCTAAATGAGCAAGCACTGTATTTAAAACAAACTTAAGCTTTATTAAATAGAATAATTTCACAAAAATCTCCTGCAGTATTACTTTAAAATGCTTGCATCTTTACCCAGTTAGTAATCTGTATAACCTTAGTAATTTATTTTGATTTTTCTTATAGAATATGTTTCAGCTCCACGATCAAATGACCCTCAACCAGAACTAATAAAGTAAGAAAAATAAACAGCACAGAATCTCATTGATCAGTAACATCTTATACAAAAAACAAAAATAAGGGAAAAAATTCAACAATATCCCTACCTCTTATCCACTAAGTCAGTTTTATTGCCAACGACCACGATGATGACATCACTGCCTCTCTCAGTGCGAACCTCCTCGATCCACTTTGAAGTGTTGAGAAAAGACTGTCTGCCTAAAAGGCATCAAAATAATAGGTAAAATTAATGTCAATGCAAATTTATTGAGCGAATATACAAAACTCAACTCAAGTCAACAGACATGAGAAAGGATTGGGAAATGCTTATGAAGAGCATTGAAACTGAAAAGACCGTGGCATGACCATAAGAACACTTTCTCAGGTGGTTTTATAAGTAGTTTCTTTTGTTTTTAATTAAATGGGAGATATCAGGTACAAAGTAGAGGAGAACCAACACAAGACAGAATTTATGTTAGCAGTTCGATAATAAACTTCAGCAACTAAATTTTTGTTCTAGATTTTCAAGTATCAATTTGTTTTCAGTTTCTGTGTGTAGTGTGAACCTATAAAATTACATTGTGCAGGGAGATTCATACTTGCTACATCATACACAATGACTGCTACAGAAGAGTCCCTTATATAGCTCGGAATTAGACTCCTAAATCTTTCTTGTCCAGCAGTATCCCTGTGCACATAAGAATAAAAATAAAGTTGCCAAAAGTCAACAACTCTATAAGAAATCCAAAGTAAATAAATTCAAAATTGGGGATATGCAACAGTGTGTGCATGCATGCCAAAATGCAACAACTACGCTTAAGGGGCCTTGCAGAAAAGAGACATGAAATCAAGCGAACCGTCTTTCTAACACCTCTTTACCAATACAATCCCACAATAAAATAAGAAAAAAGCTTTCCACACCGGATTTGATGTTGTTACTTTGCCAGACGCTTACAGCTGGAATGTGAAGCGGTCTTGGGATTGGAGTTCAGTCTGAATGGAGTTTTCCACAAATTCAAATTTCAGAGACCAATTTCCATGCCACCGAATACAGCCTTGAGAGGCCCAGTTGCAACATGGGATGAAAATTGTCTAAATGCAAAATTTCATGCATTTTTCAAAAATGTAACCAGGATACCATACCATAAAGTTCACAGAAGAGTATGCACAAATAAATCAGCAGCTCGATAATAGCATCTTCAATCTCTTCGGCCCTTAAATCAACCAAACTGTCACTGCTATCAATTGACCAATGACGATGAAACCCAGCAGGAGAATGTTTTGCAATATACTATAATTTTAACACTCAATCCATATTATCAGATTAATGTTGACACTATGATCATAATGACAGGTAATATGCACACATTACAAGGCTACAATCTAAAGTTCATCTGAAGTTCTGAACCAAGCACAACGCTGTTGCATATATATTTTTATATGGATGACATTATTTTATCATATCTTACCAAAGCTGCAATCTTACTGTTCGATCTTCAAGGTACATGGTCTTCGAAAGGAAGTCAATACCAATAGTAGCCTGAAAAGCAATTAAGGAAATCAAAGATATAATAAGAATTTGTCTCCTATTGAAGGACAGGCATTCTTTAACATGAAAAAGTTCACTTTCAAAACATGAGAGTACGCCATGCATATCATAAAAGTATTTCGTTTCTTTCCTTATGCATAATAATAATAATAATAATAATAATCAATTGGACTAAATTTAATCAGGTATGTGTGAAATTCACAGAGTTCTTATATCAAACAAGTTCCATAAGGTTCGATCATATCATAAAGACACTCCACCCTTGTTTGATCCCCATTATTTCCAAAATACATTTTTTCATCTCTTCTTTTCAATCACGCATTCTTCAATAAAATAATATTACACTCAAATCCAAAAAATTTCCTTATTTTTTAACCGCACGATGTCCATCAATCTACTATTCCAAAATGCATTTAAAAATAAAAAAGGCACAAACAGGCACAATTTTAGTTTATTGTAGGTAAATAGAGGATAAATACAAGAAGGTGAATGGAGCAAGCCTGGATCAAAAAACTAATAATTAAGAAGTACCAAACGAATAAGTTGATGACTCTAAGATTGATGTTAGAATTCAGATTCAGATATGATTGAATTAGAATTAATCAGTTGAAGTAAACAAATAGATTTCAATAAGAAGGTTTAGATGTAAACTAGGAGTAGCAAACAAACAAGTTGCATGCTTTAAGGCGAGCATGTCCTATCTTAAATTAACATTTTAATTAAAGATTATCCCCCGTCTGTATTCCATCTTTAAGTACTAAACAGATGCTAGTTTAGTTTTTGCATAAAAATCAACTAAAGCCGGCTATCAATTTCTCTAAACTGATCAAGACTAGATTAAAATTCTAATAAGATCGTAAAAGTTAAGAAATTCTAGTTACAAAAAAGTTGCAAAACACTGTCCCAGCCTGGATTACACTCATAAGATCATAAAAGTTATGTAACAGATCAGGCGTTATCGAGACATCGGACGACTAGGCGAGATCATTAAAAAAAAAAACGTAAGATCACTAACCAGTTAGTTGATTGTTGTCGAAAACTAGCAACCTAAACAAATTCACTATTAATTAAGATAAAAATCTAAAATCTCAGACAATGCGAACAAATTAGAAACTTTAGCAGTCAGATCTGTACTCTTTAAGAAAATTAATATAATAAAACAAAATCAAATATTGATGATGAATAATTGATCTTTACCTGATAAGTGTTATCGAATTTATCGTACATAAATCTTGTGATAATACTAGTTTTTCCGACCGATTGATCTCCTAAGAACACTAATTTGTACTTGGCGAGAGCTGAAACTGGAGCCATCAATAGAATACGGAAATATCCGATCAATTGAATTCGGATCTTCTGTAAATGGAGTGGCTCGGGTTTTCCGATGAGGTTTAAGGTGTCGCAGTAAATACGTGTCGGAAGTTTCCGCCGGAGAAACCGATATTAGCTTCGCAAGGTTTGTCTCCGTACGTGCGTTTTTCCTTGAAACGAGAGCGAGAGGGATTTTTATGTTTTATCTTTTTTAAAACTGCATCAGTGCATTGTGAAAAGAACTGATGAGCGTAAAAATTAAAAAAAAATAATAATAATAATAATAAAGTTACATTTTAATAACACATAAAAGATACGAAATGTACTTGGGACGTGTTCGGTAAAAATTAAAATCGGATTAAAATTGAAAAATTAGACGTTATTGTTAACTATTATTAGATGAGTGAGATCCAATAACGATTATATTTTCAATTTTAATTGAATTTTAAGCATGATCGAACACGTCCTTGAAATAATACTTTCTTAGTCTATAATCACAAAGCTGAGAAGATGTTAAAAGGCCACCATCATCTTCTCGAAGCCGCCGACACATATGAACATGTTATACAGATGTCGCTACAGATAATATATTCTAACACTCTATCTGAACAAAAAGAAAAAAAAAATCAATCGCTACAGATGTCGAAAAATATTATTATTATTATTAGCCCACTTAATACTTCTATCTTTAACTTTTAGCCCTCGTTTGATCCTCATTATTTTTAAATAAATTTTTCCTTTTTTTTTCCTACCATACATTATTCAATAAAATAATATTACAAGTAAATCTAAAAATTTTCCTTATTTGTTAACCGTGCATTCTCCGTAAATCTAAAAATTTGCCTTATTTTTTTTATACCTTATTAACAAAAAAAAATCAAAAAATATATAAAACAAAGTACCAATATTTAATTAGCAAAATCATACGTTATTACAAGTGTTCATTTCAAGTTCTCATACTTTGAAAACGAAAACGAAAAATGAAATTGGT
>CAIGRL010154159.1:0-10115 GCA_903798325.1 Fraxinus xanthoxyloides
ACAATCTCAAAACGGACACTCAAAACGGACACCCAAAACACAAAACACAAAATGAATTCAAAACTCAAAACACAAAACTGAAACACAAAGAGAACAGCACCTAATATACGAATACAAATTCTGTGCTGGATAGAAGGAATGCTTTACCGAAACAATATTAAGTAATGAGTGTGATATTACTTGCCTGGTAGCTCCAAGCACAATATTATGTGGGAATATGGTGGCATTATAGACATTGTTGTTTCCATGAACAGCATCAATCCCATAAATCATAGGAATCCCTAGACGTGTAGATAAAGACCCCTTCTGGAAGTCATTCACCATCTTAACCCAGTCTGCAGCGGTAGCATGTGGAAGAGGTGCACTTCCACCACCACTTATTATGCTCCCTAAATAAAAGTCCTTTCTTAAGAAGCATAATCTTTAATTTGTCCTTTTTCTTTTAATAAACACAGCTAGAAGATAACCAGATCCTGCAGTCTTGTACTTATGACAACGCAAATAGGATTTCAGAAACTATAATTGATAAGACACACACGTTTGGTGAATGTTCAAAAGAACACGCCTCACTTTTCAAATTAAAGACGATTGGAATCAGCGGAAAACTTGTAGCAATGAATTTATAAAGTCAAAAGGTCGCAGTAAAATGACAGATCAGGGGAGGGTATAAAAATGCGTACTGAAGCTCATCCAAAGACTGCTAATACGAGATAAAAATAATAAAAGATGAATAAAAGGGATTGAAATGCTCAATCTGGCATTTCTTACTGAAGTTTCTTTGGCGATTCGCAAAGATAAAGCCAAGTGCAAAATAATCCACCATTATATTACTTCGTATTGAATTCAATATTTATGTCTTGTTAACATATTAGGTTCATCAAGCTCCAAGTCAGGTTTGTTGATGTCAAAAATTGTCTGAACAAGATTCAAGTCAACTTAAAATGTAAATAAGAATTTTATTGATAATGATTTGCAAATTACCATTGCAATTACAAGTGTTTTTCTTTTATTTCCTCCCCATTTCCAAGACTCTCATTCTCCCTTTTATAGGGAAGGGTTAGTATGCATTCTTCATTTCCTTATTTTATCAACTACAGTATCGAGCTGAAAAAGTATATCATTGGCATGTTTGGATTGGTTACTAAGCTCGGCTCTGTCAGGTCACTATGAGTTAACCTTACACGTAGTCCCCAACAATTAATGAACTAATTAGGAAATGAAGTTAAGACATTTGATAAGTGGAATTGGTGGACGCTGATGCAGGACCTTCCAACTGTTACTTGTTGATTGACTATTTGTGCAATGTGTAAGGAATTTTTAATCATTATGTCCCCCGAACTTCAGCAATAACTAATACAAGCTGATCTCAAATATCCGAGTTTAAATTAGCATGGGCTTAACGCATATAACAAATCGTACTTAACGACCTCGGAGGTCGGATGTCAACAAGGTTAACAAGAAAAACCCCTTCACAATTTCTTGTAATCTTACTCTCTAAGAACTTCCGATCCCATTTTTTAAGGTTAATACCAACAGTATTTCCAAGGAAAAAATGATATACAACCCCAGTTTGCTGCGTGCCTGCAAAAGGCAGAAGCTAAACTTTCTGAGTTGTGTAAATATACATTGCCATGCAAGGACAGAAACCTCTCCGGCATTGTAAATTGATAATTTCCAAAGTTAAATCAATGGCGACTAGTTCGCTACAGTACATCCATCATTGCCAAAGGCGACTTATCATCAGAGGAATCGAACTCTCGGCATTTGGATTTATTTATACATAGCAGTAGTTCCAACATGCAAGAGATGTTCTACAAAAAGGAAATCATTTGGCTAAGCAAAGACATTTTTATGTTCACTAACAGAAGTAACTTCAGGAACCTATTCAACTGTCTGAAAATAAATTCTTTACAATTCCCATTTCTAATCGAGTAATGCTTTTTGTAGTGAGCGACTACTGTAGTAAGATATATTTAATCACTTTAACTTTCTGATCAATAATGCTCAATGTGGATGATTAAGCGATTAAATATATGCCGCATAGGATGATTACGGTCTACGGTAGTCGTTCGCTATAAATAGAATTACTCTTTCTAATCCCAGTTTGAATCCCTGTAAAACACTCTTGGTTTTCTGAGCAACACCTGCGTATAATACAAACAGAACCCATATTTTCTTCCTACCTAAATTGACAACACAGTATACAACACGGATTCATGCAAAAACACAACATAAACGCATCAGTCCACTTACGTTAGAGACAATTGTCCCAACTAAGTTAGAAAATTGATAAGAGAAGAAGAGCTCACTAAGTTCTTTATATACTGTAAATATTCACATCTTTTTACGACATACATCTGAAAGAGCGCTGTAAATAGACGTCTCTTTTTGCGACATACATTGAAGGAACGCTATTAACTACATTTATTATGGCTTTCATATGCACGCTATAAAGAGATGTGTCTTTTTACTGCATGCCGTAAACATACCGTAAATATTTAAGTAACTGGTAATTTACAACACATATTTAAAGCATGCTATAAATAGTCTATTTTCTTTTAAGAAAAGAAAAATCATGAGTATTTTTCTAGCATTCTATAAACGGCATGCTTGAGAAATGTGCAGTAAATATTCAGTTTTACAGGGTGTTCAAGATGTATGCGGTATAATTGGTCATTTACGGTATACATTTAAGGAATGTCGTAAATAGTCTATTTTTATGACATACATCATATGCGCAGTGAGTGGTGCAAAAAGTTAATTTTAATGTAGTGTCTTACACACTTAAAAAAAACCACATTTATACTAGTTACCAAGGCAGTGTTTCTTCATGATATCTGCAGTGGCAGCAATCCTATCAATCTGGACCATCTGTCCAATTTTTTCTTCCAATGTCATTCTACTAAGTAAATCTTTCACCCTGACCCCAATTGGCTGTTTCGCATCCTTATACACCATATACTCTTCCCCCATTGTTCTTCTGCAACCCCACCACAAAACCATGATCCGCACCCACACAATCCAAACTCTTCCAAGCATCATATTGTCAACTTCACGGCAAGAACAGCAGCGGTACAAAATGAAATGCTATACAAATGAAATGCTAAAATAATGGGTCTGGTAGACAGTCTCTGATACGTGGTGGGTGATTTTTTTATGTCGGGAAATGACAGTTATTCTTGTCAGCTTAAATACCGCAAGTATTTGGCGTCGTGAATAAATAATAAAGTGTGATACTTTAGAGAATTGTATATTCAGTTAGATTCCGATTAATATTACCCGTCCGCCACTGGAAAGATCACTTCCCGTCGGACTTGCGTGTGTTAAGCATGCCACATTAATCGAATTAATACAATTTTATGGAGGTTGACAATTGCAAATTAAATTTAGTAATAACCGACTAAAGATAAGAATTTTAACTAAATTATGGATTTTTATGAAAACTCATTTAATTTAAATTACTAGGATATTGAATCCCCCATGTATTACTCCATTTTAATAGTATACTCATATAATTGATAATACGTATTTAAACTTGACTTTCCGTTTGTATTTAATAATATCTCTCGAATAATTATAAAAGTATTATTACACATGAGTCTACTATATTTTTATAGAAGATACGAATATATGAAAACAAATTAAGTCCCAACAACATTTACAATAAGATTATGCAAATCGTAATGATATATCTTTATTTACTATTAGACTTTACCACGATTGTTACTGTGTGCTAAACTTTTTATTTGTTCTCTCAAACAGAATAAAAATCATGAATCTATCAATTATTTATCAAGTAACTAAAAGCATCAATACTTAATAACCATTCAAACTAAACAAGTATTGGAGTTTAAAAACTTGGAATTAACATCAAACTTCAAAATATAAGTTCATCGTTTTTCTAATTTCTAGACAATTAGTCGAGCATCATACAAAAAAAAAAAAAAACCCAAATACGATGTGGAATAATAATACATCACCCAAATTTCAATTGTAAAAAGAATTCGAAAAACAACTTTTGAACTCTTTAACTCTCTTCAATAATTCTTGAACGATCTTGTTATATTCTTTCTTCCTCTTTCAAAATCCAAGTAAACGTATTAAATTTGTGATTGATAGTATGTTTGTGAGTTAAACTTCTTCCCCTTTTTTTATAGTCCTAAGATTATGTTAAAATTCGTGTCTCATCTTCATTCCACATAAAAGTCTAATTAGACTATGAGTTACAACATCTAACCATGCGATGGCAAGTTTTGCCCAATTCAAGTTAGTCCATGAATGTCTTCTTTGGTTCAGCTTAAGTCCTTTTTTATATGCATCATGTGTCTTTCATCTCTTTAATCTTTGGAATAGCCCAACTTTCTAAAAGTTGAATTTCACCCCCAGAATTTGCAATTTTCTTCAAATTGCTGCTTATGTTTTAACTGCTCCGAATCAACTCCAAATTAGTTCAAAATCGCCCCTTTTTTTTGCGTTAATTGCATTCAATTCCGGATTTACCTACATTATCAGTTCAATTAACAATAATTTATCAAGTCTAATAGCACATATAGTGCGTAAAAACACAATTATCAATGCCCTTTACATCTCGAAAAAGATTTGACATATATCCCATATTTATTTATCTAGGATTTAATTGCCAATTCTTTTGAACATATGATAAAAGTTATATAAAGAAAAGTGTTCAAGTTGAAAAGATGAAGGAATGAAGTGTTGTCAAAGAGTAACCCCTTTATAATGAGAAATATTCGTTCTTCTTTTTATTTGCTATTTTTTTTTTCTCGTCGCATAATAATTATGAGTTAGATCCAATTCAATATACATCATAATGTTACTTCTGTCTCAACGTGAAATTCATAATAAATTTAATTCTTGTAAATAAAAAATAAATAGAAAATGCTATGTTAAATTCCTGCTGTTGCACTCCTATAATAAGCCTAGTGTGGTTATTTTTAATGAGTAATCAATAAAAATACAAAATTACTGAAAACTCCTTATTTGTGTAATTTAGGACGTGTTCGATAGAGATTAAAATTGAAGAACTATCATTTATTGTTGACTTTTATTAGACGAGTGAGACCTAATAATTAATATATTTTCAATTTTAATTGAATTTTGAACTATACCGAACACACCCTTATTAGCATTATTATATCTCTAAATATATGTAACATCATGGGGAAAAGGTGCCACATGGGACTAAGGTTTGAAACTTTTAATAAAAACAAAAATATATATATATCTTAAAAGCGAAACAACTTTTGGATAGTCAAAGAAAACGACTAATTCTTCGTTTACTACTACAAATTGTCGTCTTCTTCTTCTTCTTTAAATATCTCAGCCTCATTTGAGAAGAAAAGTTAAAAAAGAACATACTCGAATCATGTATGAGCTATTAATTAATCAAACACGTACATTACATGGTCCATTTGTCTTCGTCATACGTTCACAATTATCATTAATTGTGGCAAGAATCCAAATCAATTGATAAGCTTTAATTAAGTAAATATAATCAAAGCAAGTAATCCTTCAACGTTATCACACTCGTATCAAAATTAGGCACATAATTATCCCTTTAGGGGTGGCCAAATTGGTGAAGTAGATGGACACGAAAATTGAAAGTTATGAGTTCGAATTCTCTGTTAACACTTCTTTGATCGAGCCCGTCACACCGAGCTTGTCTAGTGCGATTTACCTCTCATATGCGGTTTGCGGACTACAGCACATGAAGCGAAATTTACCCAGTACGCACTCATAGTAATCGAGCCTCCGCCCCTTCAGGGTGGTCGAGGCTTCGTTGGCGAGTAGCGGTTGTGAATTCCTACGTTAACCAAAAAAAATTAGGCACAATTTTGAGACCTGGTGTACCAGTTTAGCTGTTTTCTTGGCTGTCTTTTCTTTAAAAAATTTGTACTTACGACACGTCAGCTCTTATTAGTAAAAGGAACGATGTTGATAAGAGCTAATGTACCGATAGATTAAAAAAATTAGTGGAGGAACAATTAATGAAAAAACTAAATATATTAGTAAGGAATGTCTAATTTGAAGTCCTAAAGACCATGATTCCATGAGGAAAGATATAAAACGAAAATCTTCCTTGTCACCTAAGAAAAAGAAGATAACATGGAAGAATTGTCAATCTATGTTCATGGTCAAGCAGTCACCCTTGGCATACATAATCCATTAGAAAAGTTTGTAGGCTAAACAAAGAACATTCTGACTTTTCTTTATCTTCACTGTAAGATATACCTAACATTAACATGCAGCTTGGATAAATCAAACCCTATAAAAACACACTATGGAGGCAATAAAATTGGAATTCTCTCTCTTAAGAAAAGAAAGCAAAAGACTCCATACATTCACAACACAAGTTGAGGCAATCTACAATTTTTACATTTGAGAAATCATAGTTTGATAGTAGAGGAACTAATACAACAAATTAAACTCGAGTGAGCTTGTGGTGGTAGGAATGGAAACATCGAGGCAAAGACGTGGTGGCGCAGATGCTCCGAATCAACCAAGAATGGTTGGTGTCCAACCAGTTTATGAAGATTTTAAACCAGTTTCAGAATGGTCAGAAGCTGCTGATACTAGTATTCTCACTATCCAAGTTCCCGGTAAGTCCTTGTATTTCATTCCTTTCAAGCGATATTATGCCTTCAGTTAAGATTAAAGTAGCTGGCCAGCACCATAAGAAAATGCGACGCTTGACACCAGAGCTAGTGCCAAGCCACGAACATCTTCCTAGGTGGGGCCAGATTTACACCTCTACCTTGTTTCTCCTGCAGGTTTCATGAACGATCAACTCAAAGTTTCAACGGTAGAAGGGATTTTCATCAGGGTTCGTGGAGAACGCCTGGTGGACGGCAACAAATGGAGCCGTTTCAAGGAGGACTTCGAGATCCCGGATAACAGCGACCTAACATCAGTTAGCACCAGGTATAGAGGAGGAACTCTAACTGTTACTGTCCCAAGAAAGAATGTTGCTGGTAAAACACCTGCAATTGCTGGTAAAACACCCGCAATTGCTGGTAAAACACCTGCAATTGCTGGTAAAACAAAGGAAGAAAACGAAGCCAGTCAAGCAACCCTCATCCCTCGCCCAAAAACTCAAGATCAATTCCTTCGTCCCACAGGCAGGATATCACCCGGGGAACCCGAGCCTGATCAGCAGGGTGAAGATAAAGTTACTCCCACGACTAGTAGTAGCCAGCAGACAACTGATGGAAAAAGGATAGAACCAGCTCTAACATCAGGTGATCATCCGATTACGAAAACAGAACTACAAGAAGATGAACAAAAGAGTCATATAGAGGAGACGAGCCCAGGAATGACAGAGAAACCTGCTGCACATGAAAATATTGTGGATAAGGCAGGGAAGAAGATTGTCGCTGACAAAAGTTTGGAACTACTAGGAACTAAGGGAACTTCAGGTGATCATCCAAGTACTAGAACTAGACTACCAAAAGACAAACAAAAGAGTTATATTGAGAATAAGGGAATCCAAGAAAGAGAGGAGAAACATTTTACACCAGAAACATTGAAGGATAACATTGGAAAAGGTAAAGAAATAAGTTCTCCTGATCATGATCAGTGTGCTTTGAAATTGGAACTGAAGAAGCGGAAGAAGAAAGCAGCTGAAGGGCTTGGTGAGCTGAATGAAGAGAGGCAATTGCTGGTGAATATGGGGGCAGCACTGCTTATTGTCGTTGGACTAGGTGCTTATGTCGCTTACAGCTTTGCATCTAAGAATGATAAACAATAGCCAGATATATACTATATGATGTATATATGCATATGCGGATATGCCCGTATATGCAGTTCCAAGTTGAATAAATAAATTAATTATGTGAAATGAAAAGTAACTAATTATCATTTCTTCTAATATTATTATAAAGTTTAAGGCTGACAAAATTACACACAGTTAATTCTCATAGTTCATCAAAATAATAATAGAAATGGTTACTCTCCAAGGGAACTATTTTCTGGTTAAAATTTTGTTAATTTTTTTATAATAAAAAAGTTGATCTTGACCAAAAAATTAAAAATAAAAAATCATTGAGATTGGCAAAGCTTAAATTATAACTTAAGTTGTTCAAACAAACTTTGCATCTAAGCTTTTTAGGAAATTTCTACACAAAATCTTTCAATTTCTTATTTTACTCTTGTTTCGATTAGGAGTTTGAAACCAAACCTTTCCTTAGAAAGATAAGACCTCACAACATACTATCCACACATTTAGTAGGCTCGCAGTTTATAAGCGCTTAAAAGCACTAACAAACAAGCATTAAGGTGTAACTAGTAAGCACTCAAAAAAAAAAAAATGAATAAATAAATAAGAAACCAATTTTGTCTAAACTAAAAACAATGCTCCCATCAAAACCATCTGCAATTTTTTTTTTGGCGAAGTTTAGGTTGAGAGCATTTGTCTCAGGGAATCGAACTTAACATGATCTACAAATACATTAGGACTAATTAATTATGCAACTGCAGATAAGCTTATATAATTTGATGAGTTACATGACACTTTCATCATTGATGGTGACGTCTCAAGATTCTGTACCTGCAAAACCAACATCACCTCTGAAGCCATCCTCTTTCATCTTGAACTTGTTCCTCCATTGTCCTCTGCAGCAGAATGTTCCATTGCTGCAACAGAGTACAAATAAAACATGAATACCTCAGTATGCACATTATACAGAAAAATGGAAGGATACGGGGTATCAGTATTCTTTGGAAGCTGGTCCCAAAAAATTGTACTTGGACCTTAAGTTTTACCTTCCAAAGCCCTTTCCATTTCTATATGCATGGAAAGGGAGAAAATATAAATTCAATAGCAAAGCCATCATGATCTTAAAAGACTTGTGTTCCCAAAGATCCTACCAGATAGCATTACTGTGATGAGAAGTCAATACCCAATATTATGTCTTTTTGTCAATAACCTTTACAGGCAGACAAAGGTCTATATCGCTGAAACACCAACTGCATGTTAGGTAAGCAGTATTAGAAAAGGACAATATAATAAACAAGATCTTAGCTTCTTTTTTCTTTCTTGGTACAGTCTAGTATCAAATCCTCCTTACCATACATGCTACAAGCATATGCAGTGGAGTTAGCAAAATTACAGAGGTTGCAATTTGAAAAACAAAGGACAATCTCATTCATGTACAAAAGCAATTCAAATTAAAACGAAAATGAGTATTGAAGATATAGTTTGACTTTGTATAAAATTGAAGTAGTTGTATTGGATAGGATTTTATCATTTAGTAGTTGTTACGTTACTAGAAGTTGTTTTATATTTAAGCTCAAGACTTTATAAATAGGACCTAAGATTAAATGCATTTTTGTAAAACTTATTATCGTTTATGTTTTGGTCAAACTTTATTTTTACCTACGCAACCCACAACTTTTAACCACTTTGTAACCGCACATTCATTGGAACCCACTGCTTCTAGACAATTATAAGCTTTAACAAGCATGCACTACATTTGCAACTAGACATTGACCGATGATAAAAAATTGATATTCCTCCCCCTAAATTTTCTTGTCATTTCTTCACTTTCTCTTCCCTATTACTATTTGTGTTAGGCTTCATAAAAAACTAAAGCAAGCCTGTCTAGTTATGGGAAAACCATTCAGCAAACACTAATTAGGTAGTGTTTGATGCACCAAATTTGCCTAGGAAAATGGAAATGAAATTCCAACTTCCACAAAAGGTGGTGTTTGATGTACAAAATTTGGCCACCCAAATGTTTTCTTCCACACCACCTCACGCGCCCCTTTTCCATTTAATTCATGAAATGGTTTTCCCACCTTTTTGGTGGGAAAACTGAATTCCAGGTTTTTATTTATTTATTTTTTTTTGCAATGAAAACAAATTACATAATCAATTGTAAAAAAAATTTCACTTTAATGTACAATTTTCATGTAAAATAAAGTCAAACGAACACTAAACTTTGATGAAAAAATGATTTTTTAGGAAATAAATATTTTTTCGTTTTTTTTTTTTTTTACTTTTTGACAATGGAAACAAATTTTATAACTAGTTGTGGAAGAAAATATCATTTTAATGGACAATTTTCATGTAAAACTTTTTTTTTTTTTATAACCGTGGA
>CAIGRL010154164.1:866-13803 GCA_903798325.1 Fraxinus xanthoxyloides
TGATACAAGGAATGGGATAGTGTCATTGGAAGCAACAAATGAATATGACAATTCATAATATGTACCCTCAGATGACCTTCGAAGCGTGCATTCTGACAGCGATGAAGAAGTTGTTACATACCCAAAATTTAATGGTGAAGTAGATATGGTGGATCCCGTGCTTGAGGTAGGACTTAAGTTTAGGTCGAAGAAGGATGTAAAGGCTATGGTTAAAAACTTCAGTATTTATAATCTGTTTGAGGTGATATTTCCGTATAATGATAAAAACAGATTAGAAGGTTGTTGTAAAGGAAAAAAAGTGTCCGTGGCGTATTTGGGCTTCGCCGTTGGATGAAGATTCATCTTGGAAAATTAAATCATTCGAATGGAATCATAATTGTAGTAGATCATTGAAGAATATAAGTGTATCTGCTACTTAGTTAGCCCGTAGATACATTGAGACCTTTACTATTACGCTAAGGTGGGATGCGAAATTGTTTAAGGCAAGTGTTTTGAAAGAGTATAGTGTAAAGACTAGTGACATAAAGGCATGGAGGGCTAGGAGATACGCTAAGGGGTTGCTTAGAGATCGCTTGTTGGGCAATTTGGTTTGTTGGGTTTGTATGTAGCCGAGGTTAGGAGAACAAACCCATGGTCAACTATTATACTATCTTTAGACGATCTTGTGTTTAAGGTGATTTATGTTTGCTTCAATGCTTGCAAGAAGGGCTTCTTGCGTGGTTGTAGACCACATATTTGCATAGATAGGTTCTTCTTGAAATGTAATTCTGGTGGTTAGCTACTTGCCATGGTGGGTATTGATGGGAATGATTGTATATTCCCAATTGTGCATGCCATTGTTGAAACTAAGAGTAATGCTACCTAGTCGTGGTTTTTGAAATTGTTAGGGGAAGATTTGATGCTCGAAAATGCATATGGAGTCACGATTATGTCTGATAGATAGAAAGGGTTAGAGAATATGGTGTCCGAATTGTTTCCAATGGCTGAACATCGATTTTGTGTAAGGCACATGTACTCCAACTTCTTTCGCAAAGACTTTAAAGAGTTGAAGCTTAGGGATTTGTTGTGGAGAGCAGAAAAGTCTACTTATTTGGTTGATTTTACATTTTGGATGGACAAAATGAAGGAGGAGGATAAACTTGTCTGGGAGTGGTTATGTGCTAAACTAGCCGAGCAATGGTTGAAGTCCCATTTCACGACGGCTTCCAAATATGACATTTTGTGAGGCCTGGACAAAATTTTCAAATCGAACCCGAACCAAACCGAACCAAGTGGTTCTTCATAAGTTAAATACTCGAACGGGTATTCGAATTGAGAATCGATGGGTTTGAGTCGATTCTCGGTTCTAGCCGAAGAACCGAATCTAAATAATTTTTTTAATTTTTTATATTGAATTAATTAAATTATTTTAATTTTTTCTAAACAAATTAGCAAATTAATTAAACAGACCAGCAAACTCCGATGTTTTAATATTAGCATCTACCTTTTAGTATTGTATACATTGAATTAATCTTATTGGACAACTTGTTATTTATATGTTTTTAAATTGGATTGCGTTAATTTGTAAAAATTACGAATGAACATGTCATTAGTTATATATATATATAGTGTTGCTGCAAATGCTAAAAAATTTAATTATGTTACGGAATCGAACAGAACGGAACGGAACGGAATGGAACCCGAATGGTTTCATAATTATATTTGGACCTGACGATTACATTTATTAAATACCCGAAAGTTTTAAGTCAGTTCGATTTTGAAAAGAACCGAACCGACCAATGTCCGCCCCACATTTTGTTAAACAACCTCTGCAAATGTTTTAACAACTACATAAAGGAAGCGATGGGGAATGATATTTTGACCCTTCTTCAGTCAATACAGAACAAGGTGATGGTACGGATGTATAAACATTGCGGTATGATGACAAAGAGTTCTAGCGATATATGTCCAAAAATTGTAAAGAAACTTGAAATGAGTGCATGCGATTCTTTTTCATGGAAAACATTATTCAATGGGAAAATGAAATTTCAAGTTTCTGGACCTTATTCCGTGGTCAGTTTGTGGTAGATTTACAAAGAAGGACATGCTAATATAGAACGTGGGATCTAACTGGTGTGCCTTGTTCACACACAATAGCCGACATCCATGAGTGGTGTAAGGATCCTTTGCAGTTTGTGGACGAGAGCTACAAAGTTGCAACTTACTTAAAATCTTACGGGAATTGCATATACCCTATAAATGGACCAAAATGTGGCATTCGAATAGCTTCGACCCCGTAAAACACCCAACGGGGTGACCAAAAAAAGAGGCAGGAAGCAGACAAAGCGTCGAAGAGGGGTTGAGGAAGCTGTATTGTCCAAAAAGAAGATGAAGAAGATTGATAGAAGAGGCGTGGCAATAAAAGAATAAATGTAGTATTTGCAGTCAAACGGGTCACAATAAAAGATACCACTCGAACCATGATTCGCATGCAAGCTACACGCCAAATGAGGCTTGTACCATATTATAGTTGTAGGAGTATATCGTGTTCTTGTTTTATTTATTATGTTGGTTGACATCAATTTTCATGAACTGTAGGCCATAAATGGTTCGATAGATTGGGAAGGCGTAAGAGAAAATGTTGGACATCAATTTGCCACCAATTCACAGCCGACTAATGGTGGAAACGAACGTGTACTGCAGCGTTTTCTTTCCCAGTTTATTGATGGTGCTAGACAAACATGGTTTGGTGGTTCAACGTCCTTCGTGCCAAAATCGAGAACCAATTTCCATAGGAAGGGATCTATACCTCAGCGAAGGCCAAAAGCTGGTGGAAGTTTGAACTCGACTCTTAGCGAAGCATTGAACAACTTGATGACGAAAAGGTGCGGGTTGAAGTCTATTATATGTTTTTTGTCAATGAACTCTATTTTGATAGCAACCATCTAGTTTTTGTCATTGTTCATTTTTTGATGAAATGTGGAAGATTGCGAGTTATATTTTACTCATAACGAACTCTATTGTATATGATGAGTGATATTTCACTCATAATATAAATGTCATTATAGCATTACTCATCAGGTGTGCCAATTACATATTCTGCTCATTGCATTATGCTCATCAATAAAGCAGCAACAAATTACATTATGCTCATCAATTGCAGTCTCCTCATCAACAGTCAAGAAGAGGGGAACATGTACAAATAGTGATTTAATTCCATTCTGCTCTGCAAAGTGCAAGGAATGGTACTATGGTAATGTACATAATTGCAAACAAATTGACCAACATCATCTGAAGTTGTTACTTCATAACCATCTTTGCCAATGCATTGGGAATATCCTCAACAGGAAGGCAAGTCTCGAAGAAGTTAAAAAAAGAATGTAGTTTAAAAGTTTAAGCAATGATAAGCAAATCCAAGCTGATTCCTATAAATTACGTGATGTATACCGTTAATGCAAGTTTTAAACTTCAGTGACCGTTTGTGAAATTAACCCAATTATCTGTACAAAAATAAAATTCATACAGGTTTCTCATCCAAGAGGACTCATTGCAAAGTAAAAAGATAAGTTTCCATCATTGATATCAAACACCTATTTATGTGATAACTAAATATTTGACGTCCTTAAATAATAGGTTATTTGAATATAAAGTCGATTTATTTAATTTACAGTCACAATTTAATTTTAACATCGCTGAGCTAAATGCGAACGGTAGCAATCGTGGTACTACTTCTATAACCTTAATGCCCCCAAAGGGAAAACGGAAAACCCTAAGCGTCGTCAACTGTACTACCATCCTACTAGGAAGTAGAGCCCCCTTCAATTGCGTATCTCCAAATTCCCAACCCAGCAGTATATTTATTTATATTTTCTGAATTTCTGTGCTGATCTCTCCGGATCCCCGCTCCGTTAATTGCACCCGTTAAGCGATCAGAATTCTCAAGAACTGTTTTTTCCTGAATGGCGTCTAAATTCGGGTTAGCGGGTGGCATTCCGGAGCGGCGGGTCCGACCTATTTGGGATGCCATCGATTCTCGCCAGTTCAAGAACGCCCTCAAGCACTCCGCGAGTCTACTCTCCAAATACCCAAATTCTCCCTATGCTCTTGTAAGTTTGTCAGCTCATCCCCACTTATTTTTCTTTTTAAATTTCATTTTCTTCATTATTTATATGTGATAGTAAACGTGAATGTTAGTGATCAGTATTCGAATCACGATTGCAATGTGTGCAGGCTTTGAAGGCGTTGATATTGGAAAGAATGGGCAAAAATGAGGAAGCGCTTTCTGTTTGTTTAAAGGCCAAAGAGATTTTATTCACCAATGACTCCAGCATTTTCATAGATGATCTCACACTTAGCACTTTACAGATTGTTTTCCAGCGCCTAGATCACTGTCCGTGTTACCTCTACTTAATTTTTATGCTTGTTTTTCTTGGATGAATCTGCATTTAAATATTGTTTACTATAACAGTTGATATGGCGACAAGTTGTTATGAGTATGCATGTGGCAAGTATCCCAACAATTTGGAACTAATGATGGGTCTTTTCAACTGTTACGTTCATGAATATTCTTTCGTGAAGCAGCAACAGGTGAACGACATGATGCTGCTTCCAAATGTTTTTTGTGTGTTACTTATATGTTAGGCTTATGGATTTCTTTAATTTTCATTTCAAAACTTTACCCTCTTGGTCGCAGATAGCTATTAAAATGTACAAGATTGTTGGTGAAGAAAGGTTCTTGCTTTGGGCTGTTTGCAGCATTCAGTTGCAGGTCCTTATTGATTTTAAATACTATCATTCTTATGTGGATATGATCTGTTAGAACTTGTGGAAATAATTAGTTTTCAGCATTCTTCACCCTTTGATTTGTTAAATTCAGAAATTGGAACTGGAGAGCAAACATAAAAAGTTATTTTGCCTTGTAATTCTTTTGATTTCCCTTGAAATAGTATCTGGCTGAATGAACATGGTCACTGATTTGTCTGAAGACATATTTCAAGGCTTTACAAAATGGAAATTGCCGATTAGGAACAGTTTAAATGCTCCTCTTTTTAGCTCACAGTACACAAGAGACTACCCTTTGAAGATAATCTTAGTGCTAGTTTGAGGCCCATTTTTTTTTCTTTTTGTCAAAAATGCATTATGGAATGGTGATTTGATGGAGCATGTGTGGTTGGGTTCACGTGTAGTATTATTTTATTGAAGAATGTATGGTTGAAAATAAGATAGAGAAAAATGTATTTTGGAAGTAATGGGGACCAAACAAGGGCTTAACATAGAATTGTTGCTCTCTAATATTAATCTAGATCATTGCTTCGGTATGGGAACCTCATTTTTCCTATGAATGAAATTATATGAGTTGACTGAAGAAATTGTTAGTTTGATCAATTTTGATAGATTTTTAACACCTAATATCGCATCTATATGAGTAACATAAGAAATTTGGGTTCGACTTAATCGGGAGAAAGGTTCGTGTTTATCAAATAACTTGTTATTCTAGGAGGAATTACTTGTCCCCTGGCTGCCTCAATCAGGGAAAGAAGTAGTGCAAGGTTGAGTTTATCTTGAGTTTGCTTACTAATTGTACTAAGTGATGACTGATGCGTATGAAAACTCCTTTGCCATATTTTCACATTTTGACCAACTATACTATGTATATATCACTAAGTTTATGTTTAATTTCTGTGTAATCAAAAGAGAGGAGAATAATCAACTCATTACAATAAAATAATTCGTTCGGAATCATTTCCACATGAATGTGGATTGTTTCCAAACGTTATTCAAGATCAAATTTCAAATGAACAATAATCAGACATTGCAGAATGTCTAAAAAATGTTCATAATACCATAGAGCAGGTAAAATGTAAACTAAAAGAGTAAAATATCGGGAGAAGAAGAGTAGAAGACAATCCTACCAAGGATTTATTGTCATTGGTAAATTATGTATTCAATGAGAATAAGTTACAACACTCTTTGGAGTAGGCTTAATTTGGGCTAAAATTCTGTAGCCCAAACTCAATGCATTATAGTTTGAGCAAATTTGTGTTCAAGCTCAACCTAGCCCATTCTAGATTAATGCCTAGCACATATTGAAACTTTCCAAGCTAGTGGGTCTAACACATCCTGCTTCTATCCTGTTCATCTGTTTATGGTTAAATTGCATTAGTTACCACTGGCTAATGATCTTATGCTTTTATTTTACCCTTTGAAGCTGATGATAGGGCAAATGTTCAGAACTGCGAATGATATAATCATGATTGTCATGATAATTATGTTTTTTTGGGGATATATCAGCTTCTTAGATGCTTACTTATGGTATTTGAACTTGACAAGGTTTGTTGTGGCAATGGGGGAGAGAAGCTTTTACAGTTAGCTGAAGGCTTACTCAAGAAACATATAACTTCTCATAGTTTGCATGAACCAGAAGGTACATCTATTTTTTTACTAGTTTTAGTAGGCCATCAAAAGGAGTTTGGTTACCATATTTTACGCTTGTTGAAATCACTAAAGCAACTGGTCGTTATTGCAGCTCTTAGTGTCTATATATCTCTGTTGGAGCAGCAATCAAAATATGGAGATGCCTTGGAAATTCTTTCTGGAAATTTAGGATCTCTTATGATGATTGAAGTCGACAAATTACGCCTACAGGTATTTTCTAGACCATTAAGCTCTCTAATATGAACTCTTGTAAATTTTAACAAGTAATAGCTTTGGAAATCATCTATTACAATTAGCCGTGTGTTTGATCCCCATTTTTTCCTCATTATAATGAGAAAATGAGAAATATGACCGTTGAAATTCAAAAAAGCAACTCCAACGGTCATATTTCTCATTATAATGAGGAAAAAAATGGGGATCAAATGAAGCCTAGAAGACAATAAATCCTTAGGAGAAACAATTGAAGTTCCATTATGTTAAGAAGCCAAACATGGGAGCAGGATTTATTTGTATTTTAACTTCTTGATGCTTATACCTGTGCATATTTATTTTTTGCAGAAATTTCTTTTGTTCTTTTTAAAGAGATTTTGACCTGTGGTACTATTATTTTTTCAGACCTGCTCATATTTCTAGTGGTTGCTTTGCTTCCAATTCAAACTTTGTTCTGTCTTATCTACTTTTTCCAAGATTAATCCTGTTCAAAATATTTTTCCTTTGTTTTTGCCAATTCTGCTGCTATATAAATAACGTAATATGCATTCTGGAAGGGTTCTGGTTCCATTTCAATATTTCGTACGGAATGGCAATAGGCAAATTGTCCTCGTAGTTAAATTTCCCATCCCAGTCTCAGAACACAGCTGAAATACTAGTCAACCAAACCCCAAGCCTGGCCATTTTGCAGTTCGATCATATTTGCACGCCACCTGGAGTGGACTGGGTGATCAGGCAATTTGTGTACTGGAAGTTGGAACTGGAGACTGGGTGGCTTTAATGGGTATCATTCTAAATCAATGAAACTCCCAGCAGACAGTCTAAATGCTTGGGTTGCCTGGCTTGCTTTGGGCTACCTTATACATATATTTTCGCACTGAATTCAACTATGATAGCTGTGCCTTTTACATTCCAGTAGCAGTTCAATTGCAAAATATCTTCAAATATTTCAAAAAATCAAACATATTCCTCTAGGATTTAATAATTTTATATTAAATAATATCTCACATATCTACATATTCTGTTGCTAAAAGTAAACTTGATTAAATCACATAAAACCTTTGTTTGAGTATAACAATTTTCCTCTAGGATTTGATAATTTTATGTTAAATAATATCTCACATATCTACATATTCTGTTGCTAAAAGTAAACTTGATTAAATCACATAAAACCTTTGTTTGAGTATAACAATTTTCCAGTCAAATTTTCTATCAGGAAAAAACTACTCTCTTTTCAACTGTTATATTCAAAGAAGATGTATGCCAGCTGATTACACAAACAAAAAGAGGTGTATGCCTTCTTCCCATTTTAAGAGCTTGCAATAAAATTGAAATATCGTGAAGAATACATATTAAACACTTGATTTTGTAAAACGCCCTAACATGAAGAAAAAATGTTGTTCAGCTTTTAATTTTGATTATCAAAGAAGATGGCCATATACTTTGCTAGTTAATAGATGTTACCTGACTGATCTGCTTGCCAGTGAAGCTACCCGGATATATGACATCGGATCATTTTGCTGTCAGTTGGCTTTAGCATCTTGATTGTCGTGCATTATTTCCAACATAGAGAAATACATCTAAGATTATAAGCTGGATGGGTAGTTCACTTATTTATGTTTGTGGCTGCTCGAATTGGCCTGTATACACCATGTAAGCACACATCTCACAAACGTTTTGCTCTCTCCTTTGGGGTTAGTATCTTTGAGTTAAGGTGGTTGTTTTTGTGAAACCACACATTTTAAACATATTAGCTGGAGGGGATAGTTAACGTATTTATTCTTGTAGAACTGCTCCCTTAATTATCTTGTATACATCGTGAAATTCTTAAATTAGAGAGTGATCAGCAATGTATTATGATGCATGTAGTTGAACCAAAGCTACTTTATAGTTTTAACTCTTTAAGGAAGCCTCGTTTGTCTTCTGAAGGCGTGTATTTACATGAAATATCTTCCATAATTCAAATTTCAGAACAAGGAAAATGCTTGTTGTACATCACGATTTATATAATCTTTTACAGATTGATAAGGTGTCAAAAACAAAGTGGGGGAGTTTTTTTTGGGGTTGACCAAATCAAATCTCGCCACATCATGTATTGGTAAACAAAATTGTGAGTTGTGATGTACATGTAGCACAACCGTTAGAACAACCACCGCCGTGGGTCCTCCTCCCAGCGAAAAACTCAATAGAATAAGAAAGAAGCTGAATAAATGAAAAGATTATGTTGCCTGCTCAATACTTATATGGTCATGACAACAGTGGTTCATTTTGTGATGGTATGCCATGCACGGTTATGTAAAGAAGGGAAACAATTTTTTTTAACGTTCTACAGTTGTAGTTCCATATTTATCTTCAAATTGTGCAGTTTCCTGAATTCATAGATAGTTTGGCCGAATGTTTTACATTCAACCTATCTTGTCTTTTTCTGTACACTTTCTCCTCTGTTTTACCTCCTTCAATAATAATTATATTCTCACTCTTTTTAGAACCCATGTTGCGTTGCAAATTCTCTGGAATGTGTGATAAATGTTTCAAATGTTACTATTCCCTCAAAAAATTTCCCACAAGTTGAAATTGAAGATTATATGCTTTTACAATTCACTATCTGATGTTACTTTGTTTGATAATTCAAATTTTGGTTGTCCTTTTAGGCCCTATTTACCTCCTGTTAAGCTTTTATTCTTTAACTTTAAGTTTACAGGGAAAACTTCTTGCAAAGGCAGGGGATTATGCTGCTGCAGCTGGCATATTTCAGAAAGTTTTAGAATTATGGTATGGTTTTACTTTTTAGAACTGACAAAATATTGAAGTTCTATTTGGATCTCGGATTTCATTTGTAAAAACTGAAGACAGAAGGCAAAGTTTGTGAGAACTTTTTTAACAATAAAGAAAAATCAATCTTTTTTCAAGTACAGTTGGATATCATGAAAAACGAAAACAAGTAAATGTATAATGGACAAATGTCACTGTGAATTATGTATTTAAACGTGTTTTCCTGACAAATTTTACCTCTGACATCAAGATCCAAATGGAGTCTAAATAAGCACTACTTGGCCTTAAAAATTGTGTTGCTTTGCTCTTACCTTCTGTGGAGTTCACATCACTGTGGTGATTAAGAATTTTGTTAAATGTTCGAAGTTTAATTTACACAATATTTGATACCCATTCTTCTAAAATACATTTTTCTTCTCTTATTTTCAACCACACATTCTCCAATAAAATAATATTACACCCAAATTCAAAACTTTTTCTTATTTTTTAACCACTTATTTTCCATCAAAAGACTATTTAAAATGCATTCTTGGGAGAATAATGTGGCTCAAACAAGTTGTTACTTTTACTTCTAAAATAAGGTTTGGTAATTCTTCTCTTATTCTTTCACCTTTCTTCAAATAGTTGCTCCTCATTGTGGTTATTTACTTATTAGTTTTTACTCATATCTGAGCATGAACGTAAGAGATGATAATTTGAGGACTACCTTTTTCATGGTACCTTTTCCCTTTGTAAGTGATGGTTAAGTGACTCTTTTTTTATGAATAATTAACATACAAAAAATGCTGCGCTTGTAATAGAAGATAGCGAAACATGAGTGGGGTATGTTTTAACTCTATTGAAATGCACAGGTAACTTCTTACATATAAGATTCTTTGACATTATTTATATTTCGTACCTTCATATAAGATTTCAACTGCAAACTAAGCCAAATAAGATTCAAATTAAAGCTTGTTTAAAACCAAAGCTCTTTGAAGTTTGAATACAGCAATGGTACAACTTTTAAGAAGATTCAACAAATCCTGACAAATAAACTATATGAAATCATGAAAAAGAAGTAATGCAGCATGCATGAAAGTGAACATAATTTAAGAGGAATGCTAGCCTTTTTTGATAGCCATTTCCTTGTGATGTTAAGATTTTTTTCCTTACTTTTGCTCTTGCATCCGTAGTACTTATTCTAAACATTTCTCTTCATTTTCTCTGGTAGTCCTGATGACTGGGAATGTTTCATGAAATACCTTAGCTGTATGTTGGAGGATGACAGTATCTTGAGTAAGGGAACTGACAACGATGCATTTGATCCATCAAAATCTATTGAGTGCAAGAATATGCAGTTAGCAGATGAAATAGTATGTCCTTGTGGTTCCCTGTTCGAGAAGTGCTTCATTGTTATACTTTCTACAGCATTTGACCTTTGCTAGTTGTGTGTGCAGTTAGATACCCGCTTGTCAAATGCCCAAACCTTTGTGCAGACACTAATGGCAGAAACCAGTAATGATTCTGTAAGATGTCCCTACTTGGCAAACCTCGAAATTGAGAGACGAAAGCTCCTATTAGGGAAAGATGATGCTGAGGAACTAGTCAAGGCTTTGATGCAATACTTTTGCAGGTATAATACAACCCTCTGTTTTTATTTTTTAACTTCATCATTTTCAAATTTTGGGCAATTTTTTTATTGCTAAAAGCCTAAAACTTCTAATACCCCCTTCTTCCATCAAAAATTTGTACCATTGACCCCTTGCACTGTTAACATTGCATGAAATGTTTGAAATACAAGTGCTAGGTCCCAGCTGATTTGGTAAGTTCTAGGTTATGTAATTGGGAAATTGGCACCGGAGACCTCGACCTTTTAAAAGTAAGCACTCCCCAATCAATTTTTTCATCAAAAACGGACACCCCATCTTTCGTTTTTGTAGCACTTAGGTACTTGCTGTCGGATTTCATCCATTTAAGACCATAAAATGCCACGACCAAAACACATGATGATAGATTGCTCAAGTGCCATCCTGTTCTCATCCCCAAAAAGCCACACCCTTTTCCTATCATCTTTCTTTCTAATAATAGCTTGAACAGGTGTGGGGGACGGGGGAGAAAAAAATGGGGTAGTGTGAAGCATGGAAACACACTGACAAGTATAATGGCAACCTAGAAAAAAAACATAAAGGACTTCTGTACAACTGAAGTCATTAAAATTTGGAAACTTAGCACCCGTGGTCTAAGCCCTTTTTTGAGCCTTATTCTTTCTATCAAAATATATTCTTGAATAGTGATTTGACCTCATTTCAACCACACATTCTTCAATAAAATAATATTACACTCAAATTCAAAACTTTTCCTTATTTTTAACCATACATTCTCCATCATAACACCATTACACAATGCATTTTTTGAAACAAGGAAATTATAAACTGCACACTTCTAAGATATGAGAGACCTTGTGATGAACATTGACATGTAAATCCTCTTTCTCAAATACAAGCTAGTGAAAGAATTGTTTGTGTTCTTTAGCCCGAAACCATTGGCATGTAAGTCCTCTTTCTTCCAAAGACTAGTGGTACCTCTTGGGGCCTGCTAGAAAGAGTCGATGAACATTCAGTATCCACTTTTTTGCTGCATCATTTTATGTCACTCTGTTCAAGTTATTTGATAAGATAGTGGTAGGAATATGAATGTGAGTGGCTATAGAGAGAATGAATACAAGAAACCAATTTAGACCAAATGCAATCCTTGTCGAGGTACTGAAGTGCCCATTTCAAGGCAGGTAATTTATGGTTAATGAACTTATCTAATGTGAGCATAGGAAGTAAAAGGATGCTCGACAAATGGAGATTGGGGGAGGTGATGTGAAAGTGATGTAGTCCCCAATCCCCATTACAAGGATAAGCGAGTGTGTTATTTTTGAAACGCGTATTTGTTAGTCCAAACTGATGTCTCCATCTTGTGATAACAAATAAATATTGATTGAACATAATTGAATTATTAAAGAAAAAAAGGTAGGGAGGATAATGCAATATATTGGTTTGACTCCAATCTGAAACTAGACGTAGACTTGGAATCAAATTGAACCACTACAAATCCAGAGTTGTTATCTTCTCTACTCTTCTTTTTCAAAAACTCAATTAACTTATTAATGTGGTGTTAAAATCGTTTTATTTATTTTTCCAACTCATTGGCGTTCATTCTTTTACTTGTTATCATATGATGAAACATAAATTTAGAAAAAAATTAAATAATGTGGACACATCTTTTTGATATACAAATTTCTAATTTTTCCGAAGAAAATAAACTCTTTCATTGTTGGAAATTTTTTCAATTCAACACTCATCATAATTTTTGTGTTTCAGACTCCTCGCTATTTAAATCCCCTTGCCTATATACATTTGAATTTCTGTGCTTCTCTGTTGTTACTGAAACTTATGGAATATTGATGCTATATTTGGATTATCTGTTATTTTTTAAATAGAAATACTATCAACCCCTAGGCTAGGTTTTTATGCCTCAACCTAGACCCAAAATGGTGGGTTGGGGGGGGGGGGGG
>CAIGRL010154168.1:0-12822 GCA_903798325.1 Fraxinus xanthoxyloides
GTTCATTGTACTACTGTTTTTATCTTGTCTAGTACTGAATTTTGCTTAGAGCCCGTTTGGTACCATAAAATCCAATTAAAATTGAAAATATAGTCGTTATTCCGTTTCACTCGTCTAATAAAAGTCAACAATAACAATTAGTTTTTTAATTTTAATTCGATTTTAATCTCTCCCAAATGGGCTCTAAGACTCATTGTACTATTGTTTGTCTTGTCATAGTACTGGATTTTGCTATTTGGTTTTGTTCATTAGAATAATACTTCTTAGTCAGGGTGGGTCAATGACATGAGGTGAGGTGACAAGGTGGGATTTGGTGTTTTGTGTGTGTTTATTTGTTTTTTTTGTTTTTTTAAAAATTGTCCAATCTCGTATTGACACGTCCCTTCGGTCACTGAGTCTGTCATTGACTCTGTCGTTGTAGTGAGATTGTGATCAATATACTAATATTTGTGGCTTCTAGTACAGAATTTTGTGAGTGTAGCACGTGGTGTCGACAAATTTTTTTTCTTCTCTGATTCTAATATGTAAAATGTTTTATTTCAGATTAGTCGAGCACTTTTCTAGGCTTCAAGCTGTAAATTTCATTGGCTATTATTTCATATGCATAAACCACAAAAATTACTTATCTAGCACTTATTTCTATCTATATAATTTAAATACTTTATAAACACTTTTTCAAACATGAATATTTATTTTANGGATCATGCTACATTTACATAATCTTATACCTAATCTTTTACACCCCACTCACATTTGGAGGTGGGGACCACTAGCCGTAATATTTAAAAACACATGGGGCCCGCCTTTTTGTGAGAGGGGGGACACCATTCGGTAACCCCCCTCTCGGTACAAGGGGAATAACCCTGTGATCAATATACTAATATTTGTGGCTTCTAGTACAGAATTTTGTGAGTGTAGCACGTGGTGTTGACAAATTTTTTTTCTTCTCTGATTCTAATATGTAAAATGTTTTATTTCAGATTAGTCGAGCACTTTTCTAGGCTTCAAGCTGTAAATTTCATTGGCTATTATTTCATATGCATAAATCACAAAAATTACTTATCTAGCACTTATTTCTATCTATATAATTTAAATACTTTATAAACACTTTTTCAAACATGAATATTTATTTTATAAGGAAAAATAAATTAAAAATAGCATGGCCTGAAAGTGAGTTAGGTCCAACATAAATCACATTTCCTAATAGACTTGACCACGAACAAACAAGAAATTGAAACTAGGCAGTGGCGGTGTAAAGTTTTTCACAGGGGCCGGGGGATCGGGTCATAATATATTGGAGGTGCAAAATATTTATATTCTAAAATCTATACACGAGTCTAGAATAAAATTGAGAAATAATTATGTGTCATTGGTTCATGCGGGTTCACCATTGGAACTAGATTTGGACAACATGACCCGCAACCCTAATCAAAAAGAGTGGATATTACTGAGTATATTCCATGTCTTCTATTGTGGGCAAAAACTTTTAGAGTCTGTTTGTGTACTATTTTTTATTTTTTTATTTTTATTCTCAAAATGCATTTTGAAATAGTATTATGATGGATAATGTATGGTTAAAAAATTGAAAAGTTTTGAATTCGTGTGTAATATTATTTAAAGAGAAATATATGTTGAAAATAATGAGGATCAAACAACATTCCCAAAATATGAATATTCATTATTACTTCCTCTCACTATTTAGTTGATGTGTATTATTCGTTTATGTCCGAGTTCTAATTAAATAGCAGGTCTTGATTATATGATACGCGTAAATTAAATTGTGGTAGGAATACTGAGTATCTGAAAATACTAGAATTTTTCTCTTAGGCTAGATTTACATGTGACGCATTACATATAAAAAAATTTGTAAAGTGTGATATAATTTAATATACAAGGTGTGAGTTGTTATTTCCATCTTGGGATATTATTAATTTTTAGCTATTTATAGAGACAAACTTAAAAATTAATTCTAGTTTTCCCTGAATGCAAAATATGTGTTTTTTTTTTTTTAATTACCATTAACACAAGTATATAAAATAGGGATGACAATAAAACTCGCTCAATTTGATATCCGTGGGACCCTGCACCGAATGGGGAGGGATTACCCATCTAATCGGGTACACGGGACGGGGATGGAGCGATGGTCATTACCCTGAAGCGGGTATGGGGCGGGTAAGGGAAACAAGTCTCCGTCCCGCTACCCGCCTCGTTTAAAGTTAATTTCAAATTTAAGTTTTTATCGAACAAAAATAATAAATTTATCAACATTTTTAAAGAGAATATAAGTTGCTTTTAACAAATTAGTAAAAAGTAATAATATTTACTAAGTAAAGACATAAAAAAAATAAAAAATAAAAAGTAAATAACAAATATTGAACATATGCATGACTCATTTTTAGACATATGCATACATTTCAACGTTCTAAAATTAATACTCATTTTAAAGAAAATATTATACCTCACATCATTGACTTTCTTCGTTAATCAATGTTTGTAGTGTAATTTTGGATAGAAAGAGTCCTAATCAATCCCTAGCGCTGGAAGAGAAGTTACAAGGAAAGGGGAAAATAAAGAAAAAATGATAATTGTTAAAAAAAATGAAAAAACCGGCTTTTAGTTGTGAACCATTTTCAAATTTTAAATTGTTATAAATATAGAAAATGGAATTTTTTGAATGAAAAAGAGGAGTCTGCATATAAACTACGGATCAAATTTGTGCACTTATTTCCAAAGGCATGTGGTGTTCAAGGTTGGGTAAGAAATTTTGGGCCCTTTGCGCCAAATGTTATATGGATCTTCTATAAATAGTTGAAAATCTTTTAACGTGAAAATATTTAAAATATGGGGTTTTTCATAGATATCGCAAAATTTGAAAAATACACAAAAAGTTGTCACTTTTACAAATGATGCTAAAAAATGTCAATTTTTGGACGTGAAATGTTCAAATCACTTTTTATATTCATCTTCCATTTTGAGAGGTTAACATTTACAAATTGTTTATATTTCTATCTTACAATTTACTATTTTTGAAATTATTAAATACAATATGGTCATATTTATTTGAGATTTTTCAAATTATTCATTAATTAGATTTGGTTCTTGAAATCTTTTTTGAATAAAGATGCAAATATACCCCACAACTGATATCATAATCAGTTGTATGACTTATTTTGCATAGTCTTTATTTCTTGTTGGGCACATGATTGTTACGTCGGATACGCCTTTTTGGGTTACATGTATTAGTCGAATGGGCTCGCTGCATATTGTATATTTTGTGCATATGATGACTTAATTGTTTGGAATTCAACTCAATGAATAACGGGCTTAATTGTGTCGCATGCATACAATATCTAACTCCTAAAAGTAGGGTTCTCACTTCTGCCTCTACGCTGTTAGATTTCCAGAAATAATCGTAGAAAGCTAATATGACTTCCTTGAGTAGTCTCTCATTACTCCTTCCTCAACCTATTCCCCACTTTCTATCTTGTGGCATCCATCTATTTTTAGTTTAAAAACTCCCGTTGTAGGCTTAGGGTGTGTTTGGACCACATTATTTTGGAAGAATGTATTCTGAAATAGCAGATTGATGGAGAATTTATGGTTGAAAAAGAAGGAAAAGTTATTGATGTAATGAGAAATATTATTTTATTGAAGAATGTGTGGATGAAAATGACAATTTTAATATGTATCAAACAGGGGCTTAATCCATTGCACGATTATTGACTTCTTTATGATCTCTTATTATTTTCATTTATAAACATTTACAGATTTTCCAAATGGATCGTAGGATTGTGGTTCCAACGAATATTTGTGTATGTACTTTTGTACATATTACATTAGTGATATAATAGTCTGGAAGCCTCAAGCCAACGATAGTTTTATTTTCCCTTACATCTAACTTGGCTATATTCGTAGAGTAAAAATATAGACGCATTCTTATGACCGTGGAAAATATACTAGAATGGTCAAGTTGCCAATTATTTAGGCAGATAATTATAATTATAATACAAATTTGGGGCATTGCTTCGTTAAAGTCAACTGACAAAAAATTCAAACACCAAGAAAAAAATCTATAGCTAATTAACATAGCGCAGACGTATTCAAGTGTGACCAAGTTCACACCCAGGGATTCGTAAGGTCAGAAGTAAATTATTTTGACATTTTTACTCCATTGTGCACCTCGAAAGATATGAAAGATGCTCGTCCAGACTATACATACGACTTTCTGCATAGTTTTTTATGTATTTTTAAATTGAAATTGGAAAATTTATTTACTTCCAATTGAGTATATGTTTCCCGGCCACAATCTTAGAGTAGAAATTTCAGCAACAGATTGGTTAGCGAATCAAGGGGTGAATGAGGACAACCAACACCTGGTACTCGTTGAACCAACCGAAGTGGAAGGAAGTCGATGGGGGTATTTTATGACTCGATAAGGATAGTGTTCCAAAGATTTAGACTCAAATACAAGCAAAATTTACAATCCTTATGTAATGGAAGTAGTACTTCTATCGTTTATTAGTTTAAACTTTTTTCTTCACGTGTATCGGTTTTACCAATTAATAAAATAGGGTCGGGATATCCGAACCTCCCCACTGGCTCCGGGTAGAAGCTTAAAAATTCTTCCTAGACTCGTGTGGTCTTTTACCTAAAATAAGAGTATATTTCACACCCTTTCCAATATATATTTTTCTTCTTCTGAGAATTGCAAGAATAACTGACCAACCTAAAGATTTTGAAATGATCAAACTAAACAGATGAGAAATTGTGATCATGGAAACGTATACCATAGAGCAGAACATTAGAGGACGCACTTTTTTCACACTCCTCAGTACAACTTTTACCTGTTACACTCGTGCTTTTGTTAGAAAGTTTTCATAGTACTGGTTTTCTTAGGGAGTTATGACCGAGGGATCCAACAATTGCAGTTAAATTTATCATTTTTTTGTTGTAGTTCCTTCTCAATTGTTTACCAATAATATTGGCAGAAAAAAGGGAAGAAGAAGAAGAAGAAAAAAATGATTTATTGTCATTATTGTAACTAAATTTCTTTCTTTGTGTGGGTCGGGTGGCTACAATTTGGTAAACTTTCAATGAGTTGGATCACATTTGTATAACAAGTGAAATTCCTTTTTTAATGTCTTCTAAACTTAATTTTCACCTAAATAAATTGTTATAGAATAAACAAAATACCAGAATTACTCTAATATCAATTGTTATGAATTTGGATCGAGTGATAATGATGATAATGAAATAAATAAGAAGAAAATAAACATCAAGATTTATGTGGAAATCGAATACGGGAAAACCCACGGATAGAGGAGAAGAAATCCACTATAATCAATAGCAATTGTATTTATAAATTCTTAATACACTAGATTGAAATCTAAAGCTCTCAAGATGTATGAATCTCTCTTTTGAGTTCTATTATGTTATTCTATATATATATATATATATATATATATATATATATATACAAACTCTAGAGAACAAGTTGTCGAAGAATAGGAGTTCAAAATCGGGTAAAAAAAGGGTCTAGAGCTGGATAAGCATGTTGTTTGAGCGACATGCCAAGTCTGGGATTGTTTTCAATTGGGTTCGCTCGAACGTCCAGCTAGCTCATAGCTAGGAAAAATGCGACGACTTTTTTCTCTGGTCCATAATTTTGATCTTTTCAAAATCACTCCAATTTAGACTCCAATACCCACTAAAATTTGAGTCAAACCACAACAAATCTCCACCTTGAACCAAATTCCAACATAATGAACTCCAAGTCACGACTCCATCAATAAACATCATTCATCCTCTTCCAAAACAAGATCCAATGGACTAAATCGGTGATAAACACCCATTAAATTCAAGTAATATTCAAACTTAGCAATATGAAGCGATTTTGTCATCATATCAGCAGGATTATCCTTGGTATCAACCTTGTTCACTACAATACCACCAGAGTAATCACAACATGTACAAAATGATACATCACATCAATGTGCTTAGTCTTCTCATGAAACATCTGATCCTTAATCAAGAAAATTGCACTTTGACTATCATAGAATACTGTAGACATCAGCAAGTCTTCACTGATTTCATCAATCAATCCTCTCAGTTATATAACTTCCTTACATTCCTCTGTAATGACCATGTATTCTACTTCTATTATAGACAAAGTTACTGTATTTTGTAAAGTAACTTTCCAGTTGATAGCACATCCTCCAAGAGTAAACACACACCATGTAAATGATCTCCTCTTATCAAGATCCCCTAAATAATCTAAATTCACATACCCAATAACTCCATTTGAATTTCTACCAAAATGCAAACAAGCATTAGAAAAGCTTCTCAAGTATCTGAAGATCCACTGCACTACTTTCTAATGTTTCTTGTCAGGATTTGCCACGTATCTGCTAATGTATTATTGCCATATGTTAAATTAAGTTTTGTACAAACCATAGTATATACACAAGCGAACCAACTGCACTAGAATAAGGAATCTGAGACATGTGATTAATGTCTTAATGTGACTGAGGATACAAGTTAGATGATAATTTAAGATGATCAGCCAATGTTTCTATCCCTTAAGATTTTAATACCAAGAATCTTCCTTACTACACTCAAATCCTTCATATCAAACTCTTTGCTTAGTTGAAACTTCACTTTTCTAATCTCTACTTTATCTTTGACTGCTATGAGTTTATCATCAATATATAATAATAAATATGTAGTCGATTCACTATCTTCCTTTTTGAATTACATCTAAAGAAACCATGAGTAGTCATAAATGAATCAAACCTCTTATACCATTGCCTCGGTGACTGCTTTATTCCATACAAGGACTTCTTTAACAAGCATGCACATTCTTTTTTCCCAAAGACTGTGAACCCCTCTGGTTTTTACATGTAGATGCTCTCCATGTAAGAATATTGTGTTGATATACACTTGCTCAAGCTTTAAATTATTCTAACTACTGTTCGAAGTAAAGCCCGGATGGAACTATGCTTCACAATTGGTGAGAGCACATCTATTAGTTCAACACTTGGAATCTAACTGTATCCCTTTGCCACCAATCTAGCATTGTATCTAACATCTTCAATCCCTAATGTGTCTTCCTTTATTTTGAACACCCATTTACAATGAAAACATTTTTTATCTGTAGGTAATTTTACCAAGTTCCAAGTGTTAATTTTGCTTAATAATTTCATCTCCTCCTACGTAGCAATCATCAATTTGCTAGAATAATTGCAACTAAATATCTCTGAATATGTAGTAGGTTCTTGAGTGGAATTAGTGTCTTCAGCCATACTCAATGCATAAGCTACCAAATCTGCTTTTCCATACTTCTGTGGAGGTCTAATATGTCTGCCAGGTGTATCCTTAGCTAGTGAATAATGTGTGCTAGTGGTGTAGGCAAGGATGCAAGATATTACTATCTGTTAACCCCGAACTCGACTAATCTGTAGTAGACTTTTTGTAATCTCTAATTGTTCCTCTGAACCAATTTCCAACTCCACCTGAGTTGAATGATCAGGCTCCTAGTTTTATTAGAATCCCCAAAAGGTGAACCACGAACTATAGCAAGTTCATCAAATACTACATCCCCACTAACAACCACCTTTCTTGTCTTATGATACCACAATTTATTCCCCTTCACACTTGATTTATACCCAAAAAGATACGCTTTTTAGACCTAGGCTCCAATTGCTCATTATCCAAATGAGCATAAGCAGGATACCCAAAAATCTTCAAACAGAATAACAAGAAGGTTGACGGGGCTATACTTCTTTTGGTGTCTTTGCTTTTTATCAATGACAGTTGAGGGTGAACGATTAATAGAAAACAAGCTGTAATAGTAGCTTTAGCACAAAATGTCTCAGGCAACCCAAAATTTGAAAGTAAACAATGAACATTTTCCATCAAAGTTCTATTCATTCGTTATGTCACACCATTTTGTTGAGTAGTTCTAGGCATTGTCAAGTGTTTCAAGATGCCCTAAGCCTTGCAGAAGCTCTTGAATTCATCTGAGCAAAATTCCAACCCATTATCTGTACGTAGACATTCGACCTGCTTTCCAGTCTTCCACTACTTAAAGGTTCCAAACACATTACTCTTCTGTTTTAAGAAGAATAGTCAAACTTTCCTGGAGAAATCATCAATCACTATCAACAAGTAATAATAGCCTCTTTCTGATGGTACCCTGGCCAGTCCCTAAAGATCTGAATGGATATATTCAAGTGTTCCCTCCGTGTTGTGTCTTTCTTTCGTGAATTTGACTCTCTTCTATTTTCCAAAGACACAATACTGAGTCATTTGCCTATGAAGAAGTCCCTTTCAACTCAACTCCATCATACCATTCTCACTCATATGCTCAAACCGCATATGCCAAAGTTTTGTAATTTCATCATTGTCAAAAAAGAAGTAGAGATTTTTGCATCCCTAATTACTGTGGAACTATGTAAAATGTACAACTGTGTAGAAGTTTTATGTTCCTTCATGATAATAAGAGCATCCCGACTCACCCTCAAAACTCCACATTTACTAGTGTATCTATAACCCATTGAGTTAAGTGTATTCAAAGATACGATATTCTGCTTCAGTTTTCCAACATGCCTTACAGTTGTAAGTATTCTGATAGCCCTATCGAACATTCTGATTCTGACTATACCAACTCTAATAATTTTGCAATGCGCGTTGTTTTCCATAATAACTGCACATCTCGAAACTCCTTCATATGTTGAAAACCAATCCCTGTTGGAACACAGATGAAAAGTACAACCCAAGTCAAGAACCCATTCCTCGTATGACTTGGAATCCACGTCAAAAATCACAAGAAGTTGACCTTCTCTTTACCCATCTTTCACAACATCAGCCTCCACTGAATTAACATGTTGCTTCCATTTTTCAATAGCATCAGCAGCTTTATTTCTATTCTTCAAGACATAGCAATCAGTTCTAATATACCACTTCTTCTTACAATAATGAAATGTCTTCTAAACATATCTTGATTTTGATCTGCCCTTCATATTTTTGTCAAGATTCTTATCTTAATTTCTCCCACACATAATCAAGCATTCAACATGATTCTCAGATCTTACAGCGAGATCTTTATCTTCTCTTTAGATAGTAAAGCATCTAAAACTTTTTTCGCGGTGAGAGTATCTCGACTATAGAGAATAGTATCTCTAAAAGTCATATATGATGGCGGCAGAGAACACAACAACAACAATGACAAGTCCTCCTTGTCATACTTAACTTCCAATGTCTCCAAATAGGCCATGATTTTTTTGAACATAATTAAGTGATCATCCAATGACGTACATTCATATATTCGGTGAGAGTACAAGCGCTATTTCAAGTGTATCTTGCTGGTCAAGCTCTTTGTCAAACCCTAGACAACAAGTTGTAAAAGAATAAGAGTTCAAACCACGTAAAAAATGAAAATGAGCCTGGGTTGGATAAGCATGTTGCTCGACCAATGGGTGGGCGATAGGAGGGTGACAACCTTGTTGCTCAAGCGACACGACAACGCCAGACGAGAGACCAAGTCTCAATTTGTTTTCTACTGGGCTCGCTCGAGTGTCTAGTTAGTTCCAAACTAGCGAAAAGGCGACGACTTTTTTCTCCGGTCCATAATTTTGGTCTCTTCAAGACCACTCTAATTTAGACTCCAATACTCACTAGAATTTGTGTCAAACCACAACATAAATACAAAAATAGAAGTTGCTTATGAAGTGCTTAATTAATACATTTACTATTTCTTTTGTTTCCTTTGTTGATTTAGTCTGAAGGTATGAGGTACCAGCTTAATAATTGAGGAATCAGATTTAGTCAATACATTTCTAGTATCATATATCTCATTCTCGTGCATTATTTTAATCTCAAATCATTATTAATTTTCACCAACTGGTGCGAGAAACAAAGCAACATATTCTTTTATAAGACATGTTCTTGGCAGAGTCTGTCCTGTCGTCCTAAATCAATATTAATTTGCACCAACTGGTGCTAGAAAAAAGGCAACATATTCTTTTATAAGACATGTTCTTGGCAGAGTCTGTCCTCTCGTCCTAAACGCGGAGAGAGATGGAAGAATTGCGTGAAATTGCAAGAGCACACTACAGAGCTGGCTCTCCAGAAGTTCAAGCCCTTGCATATGAATTCTTCAAATCACTTGACATGAATGGTGATGGACGTGTTCAGCTGCACGAGTTCTTGGCATTCATGAGGCAGGAAGGCCACTCGCGTATGTACAATACGTACTTTTTTCGCGAGCTAGATCGTGATCACAATGGCACTTTAGATTTTGGAGAGGTGATGACACTTTACTACATAATTAAAAGTGGAAGGCCTTTTTGCGACTGGTGTGGACAATTTATACCAGGGATATTTTTCTCTTGCGTGGAATGCTTTGAAAATTCTCAAGGCTCTTTTACACTCTGTCGGGATTGTTACAAGTCGAAAAATTGTGATCACAATCACTATGGTCGTGTCCAGTTCTTGGACAACTATACGTTGCTGGAATCCAAGAAAAATTCAACTATGGCACAAGCAGCAGGAATAAATCAGAATCAGGTAATGAATTTATTAATTTATTATTTGTCTGGGTAACTTTTACTCTCCATCTATTGAACTGAGTTGCATATGTAAGAAATAGAAGAAAAATCACATGAATCACAACTCACGACGAGCTAATAATAATCTTAAAGATCTCTTAATCGATGTTTTTTATGAACGTGAAAACGTCAAAATCCCTTATTTGTAACTTAGTCTCAATAAGAAACAATCAAATAGAAAGACTAGTATTAAAAAGTGAACAATCAAATAGAAAGACTAGTATTAAAAAGTGAAGGGTTTCAGTTTTTTGGCATGAATAACCTAACAAATATTTGTTTCTTGCAGCCAAATAATCCAATGACTCCACAATCAATATTTCACGAATCAGGTACAATGGTTCCAGCAACTGCTGCTTCTATCAATATTCCAGGGCCAACATATTCATATGTTGCATATCCTCCGAATCCGAGCCCGATCCCCAGTACACCGAACGCTATTGTTCCGGCCACATCTGCAATGGTTAGTATTTTTTTATTTTTTTTTTGGTAACACAGGTTTGACAAGTTCTCAGCTAAATTATCTATAGTTAAAATTATTGAAATTCTGCTATTTTGACTAAAAATAGGTAAAATTCCGAGTAGTGGTTGACTTTTAGTGAATTTAATGCTGGTTGCTAAACTCTATTTTATTCCAATATAACACTTGAATTTAACCTTCGTTACAATTGAGTTACTAAACTCCGTCGTACAATTAGCAAAACTCAATGGGATTACTGAATTTTTTCTGATCAATTTACAAATGTCATGTAGACATATCTTTTGACTCGTCCCAATTGTATTGAAGTCTAAATTCAGTGACCAACTTCAAGCAAATTAAATTTAGTGGCCAACATGAAATTTCCCTAGATGTTTTGTGAGCACCCGCAACTTCCTCACACATGCTACACTTAAAGGTCTTTAGGAATGTTCAGTTCTTTGAGCACTCTTATTTTTCTGGTTCTCAAGAAAATTTTTGGAATATTATTTTCCTTGTTCTCAAGTATATTTTAGTATTAATTTGGTTACTTTGACACGGAAACGACATACACTAGTTTATTGTGCTGTCTTTTTACTTAGTTCGCATTCTAGTTTTCATAAATAACGCGTTTACTGTATTTGTATACATACATAACTATAGACTTTAATTATTTTTCTCATTCTCAATATTTTAGTATTAATCCTGTTAGTTTCATGGAAACAACTTAAAACTTGTTTATGGTGCCGTTTTCATTTAGTTTACATTATATTTTTCATATACAAACGCGTTTACTATACATGATTTGGAAATATTCTTTGCAAAGTCAATAAATTACAGTTAAATTAATAGAGTAAGTTTGCTAATTTAATTGGCTTATGTTAATTGGAAAAAACGAAGATTGAATAACTCCCTTTTCTTGTAATTATCAACTTTTAACATTATTCAAGAATAACGTCAGTTTGCTATTTTAACATTATTCAAGAATAAATCCAAGAATTAACCGACTCAATAATGTTTGTGCTTTGGTCTCAAGTAATGAGACAAATATTTGTCAAATCATATGCTCATCACTTCTTGTCTTCGTCTTTTTCATTAATCTTAACCACTGAAACACATAGTTGCACAATGAATATATTCACTTTAGGTGTGTACGTATGTTGATCATGCACTCTCGTATTGTGTAATGTCATGTGTACTAGTTTCGGATGTTTCACCAGCACAATACAAGGATTCTTGATTGAAAAAATGATTTTTTTTATTTTCTTTTTTTTTTTTTTTTTACTTCTTTCTGCCTCTCAATAATTTTTTTAATGAATAATTGACAACAAAGTGACTATGAAATTGTAAACATTTCATAATAAATAAAAGAAAGATATGGGAAAGTCAGATAAAATGTTACTTAACAATATAACGAACAAGACGAATATAATACTTTCAATTTTGTTTAAATATATTGTATATATGTTGAATTAACCGACTCAATAATGTTTGTCTTTGGTCTCAAGTAATGAGACAAATATTTGTCAAATCATATGCTCATCCCTTCTTGTCTTCGTCTTTTTCATTAATCTTAACCACTGAAACACATAGTTTACAATTTATGACCTAGTCATAGTTGCACGATGAATATATTCACTTTAGGTGTGTACGTATGTTGATCATGCACTCTCGTATTGTGTAATGTCATGTGTACTAGTTTCGGATGTTTCACCAGCACAATACAACGATTCTTGATTGAAAAAATGAATTTTTTTTTTT
>CAIGRL010154183.1:0-28682 GCA_903798325.1 Fraxinus xanthoxyloides
AAATATTGCGGCTCGTGGTCCCCACTTACAAATGTGAGTGGAGTGTAAAAGATTAGGTAAAAGATTATGTACATGTAGCATGATCCAATATATATTAAAGTTATAATTATCATCATAATGGGCGAGTAAACCTCCACGTGTGAAAATATAGCAACTACAAGCAAATGAATGCCGCTGACGATGGCAGCACTTGCAACCACAGGATTTTTGTCCACAATGGCCTGCTTAAGGTATCTTTCTATTTGTGTCAAGAGAGTTCCATCTGTAATTTGGCATAGGACACGAATGGCATTTGCCTGGTACATATCAGTATGGCTATTCATGTCATGTCCTTCATGAGGGAGCTTGTGACGAAATAACCTTGATACCACAAAAGAAAGATTTTGCTTCTTACCTTCTTGGAAGGCATTTAATTAAAATAGAAAACTAATAACAATAAAAATGCCCAGGTTACCTCATCTGCAGAAGCAGAAATCTCTTTTATCATTAGATAAACCATTCTTCTCAAACCAGTATCTCGGGATTGAAAAAGCTTTGTAACAGCGAAAAATACTTCGGTGGCTTCAGTCTAGAAATCAAATTAAGTGGAAATTATACCCAATCCAGCTTTGGGACTTCAGAGAAAAAACATACAGCATAAAAAAATAGACAGATAAAACCACAAAGAATGCATATCTGCATTAAGTCGTAATATTTTCGCTTTCGTTGTGAATGAGCTTACGTAACATATCCAAGATGAGATTTGTAGATGTATGTTATTCACTGATATCATTGTACCAGTTGAGGAGAGTAGGAAAGGCATAAAAAATAAGTTAAAACTATGGAGTAGTCATTTGGAATCTAAAGGTTTTTGAAACAGCCGTGAAGGATTTGATTTGACTGGATCTTCCGAAAGTAATGAAAAATGATACATGTAGTCGATCTTTGATTTATTGGAATAAAGTTTTTTTTTTTTTTTTTTATGTAAAATTTTTCTGAACGCGTGCTTGCGAAGGGGAGAGAGAGAGAGATCCTAACAGCCTTACAATCTGACCTTTGTAAATGTCTCGCCTTGATTCAGAAGATATAAAAGCTTTGTGATGACCTAAAAAAGGGAGAAACAAAACCTGTTAATTGTTTCTTAAATACTATAAAACAACTAAACTTGAAGTGTGTAAATCAATAATAGCTAATAACTAAAATAAGCACCCGTGAACATCTCCTCGCATCCAACTGAGGATCATTGAAAACCCTAGCTTCCTGCAAAACTGCTCCCTTCTCAATCCCCATAAATGGAGAGTACTCATCTGACGTTAACAAAACCAGCATCACAATGTATAGCACTATAAAACTGAATAATCTCTAAATTAAGAGTATCTAAACCGCAATTGCCTGATCCAAAATAATTTCATTCCACCACATTAAAGAAAATGATTAAATTTTGCCAAATTGGAACTCCATAAAGGTCAAATGAAAACAAGTTATACACACGACTCATCGAAGGATTGGAAAGAGAACTTCTCAATACACTGGTTAACTAGCTAAAGGTACACATTTATTAAAGCATTAACAATTAAAAATCTAACAGGATAGCAGATAAAAATACCAAGACTGGGTAGAATCCCAATTCAGTTCATGGTTTAATCTATATTTACTAAAAATAAAGAATAGCGGAGATACGGAGGTGAATAAAAAATTAGGATTAAGCGAAATGCCAATCAAAATTGAACGTGTGATTAAAAATTTAGAGAAAAAATAAAGCAAATTCTGAAACGCACCTTCACCATCGCGATCGTCATCTTTATTCACGAAAGGCTGAGCCATTTCAGTGAGATATCTACAGTTTTCAACTGAAAATTCCTCGATTTAATGTGTGCAAGTGTATTGCTGTGTGTAGAAGAAGAATTTGCAGATCTCTTTCTGCGTTTTATTAAATTCACTACACGAGACTCCACACAGATGCAGGATGAATGGGATGGAACAGAAGAGGTAAAAGCGGTAATAACCAATTGAATTTTTTTATTTTCTTTGATTAATTACAATACCACAGAAATTTTTATTTCATAAACTACATTTTAATCTACATATTAATTGCAGTTAAGTTCATCAATCTTTGCCTATTTTTACAATTATTTTATTAATTTTTTTCAGTTGAATTCTCATGTTCACCTTTCCGTTAGTTAGTTGGTCCTTGACACTTTTTATTTATTTATTTTTTAAAGATAGATGAAAAATAAATTATTTTACATCATTTAAAAAAAAAAAAATTGAATATAAAATTGTTATCAAAGACAAAATGTATTAAATAATGGAAAGTCCGAGAATAAAAATGGCATGCAAATTATTAGGGATATAAGTGTTATAATGAGCAAAGAATAAGAGTTTTAAATGTAATTAAAATGTAATATAAAAAATAAAAATTGTGGTTTGATATAATGACCCGTTTTCCTTTTTCATATATTTAAGTCACATTTTTTAATAACTAAACTATATTTTAATTGTATACAAACTTCATAACTTTTACACATTTTCACATTTTTATCTACAACTCTTTTCATTACATTTTTATTCTCAAATTAATATAAATTATTCCCGATTACAATTTCTCTCCAAAATTTTCTTTAAAATAGAGTAAAAAGACTCACTGTATTTTTGAATAAGCAAAACAAATAATATTGCAAAAATATAATTAAGAGCTCGTTTAAGTTTTTTTTTTTTTTTGCCCAAAATACATTTTGAAAGAGTCATTTGATGGAGAATGTATTGCTAAAAAGTAAGTCCTTGTTTAACACACATTCTTTCAAAATTTATTTTCAACCACACATGTCTTCAATAAAATAATATTTTCCATCACATCAGTAAATTTTCCTTGCTTTTTAACCACATTTCTCATCATATTACTATTTAAAATACATTATTTCCTTAATAATATTCATCAAACGTACCGTAAGGAAAAATTTTAAATTTACGTGTAATATTATTTTATTGAAGACATGTGATTGAAATAAGAGAGAAAAACGTATTTTTTTAAAAAATGAGATTCAAATAATGGCTAAAGATTTGCCCCACGTTTTAAAGCAAGTAAATAATATTTTTGGACGAAAATTATGATTAAGGACATATCTTCTAATCAATGAAATGTTAAAAATAAAATGTGACCGTTAATGTAATGAAAATATGATATATTTATAAAAATATTTGGTTAGAATATGACCACCTTTTTTTCACAAAAAAAAAAAGTAAAAAAAAATGATGCCAATTCATGTCGTATGTACTATGGGATCCAATCGGATCATTGAGCTACGTACTCCTTTTACATCCGTATTGTTGTTAAATATAAGCGAATATTTGATTGCATTTATTTTTCAAGAAAAAATGTGAGTTTTTCACCTAAATTTCTATTTTGAAATATTTGATTGATTTCTAACTGTTAAAAATATACCTAATTTTTCTTGTTTTTAAAGAAAATATTTTTTTGGAGAGATTTTTGTTCTCAAAATAAGGAAAATATTTTCTTTTTTAAGATATATTTTTCATATCGATCAAACACACTCTAAGGGTTTGTTTGGTATGATTTAAAATTTTGTTTAAAAGTTGAGATAAAAATTAACAGTTAATTTTATTTACAATTTTTATCAATTTTTCAATCACACGTTTCATCGATCTTTATCAAAAATCTAATAAACTTTTTACTAAATAACCCCTATTATTTTAATCGTACGTCTACATGTAAAGTCGACTCAAACTCCTATATATTGGAACCACTCCAAATTAAGTATTGTTAAAATGTAAAAACTATGAAATGCAAACTCATGTATCAACCCAATCGGGCCCACAGCCACGGGTGTTGATTATCCGATCATATAATTGAGATGTGAATCATAAATCTTATAAGAGCATCTCTAAAAACCTTTTTAAAAAATTAAATGCTCTCTATTTAAAAAAAAAAAAAAATATTTTTTGAAAGTAGTAGAATTAAGTGTTAAATATAAAGAGTTTATCGAAATATTTATAAATTTTTACTCTCTAAATTTACAAAATTGCTGGGTGTACAAAAATACACACCATAGAAGCCGGCCAAAACCGATAGTTTTTGCAATATTTAATTTATATGGGACCCACCTCCCATGTGACTGTTTTGTTGCATATCTGTGAGTTCAATTTCTGTACAAATATATTTTTTGCTAAATTTATAGATGCTCTTTAAATTGTAGAGCATACTCTTTAAAAATATACAATCTCTTGGAAATGCTCTAAAATATGATCTATTTTAATTAAATACATTCAAAATATTTTAATTTTCAATGCTTCATATATTGATTCAATTAAATAGTACATACAAACAAAATGAAGGTAAATAATATAATAATTTGAAGGAAAGTTGGTGAAAATTAAAAAATCGGAAAAAATAAGAAATACACATTAGGAGTAATAAACTTAAGCGTTTAAAGATACAGAGGCAGTGGGAGTATTTAAAAGTTTCCACTTTCTAAATTTATAAATGTTCTCTAAATTGCAAAATATATTCTTTAAAAATAGAGCATTTCCAAGAAATGCTCTAAGTTAATAAATCAGTTTAGTTTTGATGGTGTACAAGTGAAGCTTGAGATTATTCAAGGCTGTGAATGTGGCTATCCCCGTTTGAGTGAAATTCTTGTTAATTTCCTCTATTGGAAAGGACATACTGGCTTGTCAACCCAGCTCATCGCTATTGAACTCCTGGCTAGACAAACCCATCTTTCTAAATTTTTTCAAATCGGAAAATGAACCGCTTTCGTACGCAGAACTGCCACTCGAGCCATTCAGTCCTGTATGCCCTGCCTTCACCCCTTCATTTAGGTCCTCTAAAGACACGTCGCCTTCCAAAGCACGTACAATCTGTAGATTTACCAAATTAGATAAAGAGATGTTAAATTCTTTTTCTTTGCTGAAAGTTAAGAATCATGTTACATGTATCGATTTTTTTCTTTTACCTACTACTCACAATGGAGATGAGGACCATATTGTCGAAATTTTTAAATACAATTGGGTCCAACACATTATATAAGATGGGGTAATCCATTATGTACAAATGGATTAACCCATTAATCATACCATAGTTCATTACCTGGCTCATTTTGGAGCGTCGCTTTGCAGAATGCCTAATACATGCACTCGCACATGTCACCGCCCGCAACATTTCTTGAGGATCATAATTGTTCTCCAGGCGTGGATCCACCAACGCTTCGTAGCTTCCTCCCTCTGTTACTTGCATTAGAATAGGTCTTGCCTATTCGTACAAATTCCCCGCGAGAAAACAGACTTATATTCAATTAATGAATGCGTAAATCAAATGAGTCATAAATAAATAAAAAATAAACTTTTTTTTTCAATAAAACGAAATTACGCACCCAATCAACTAAGTTGTCGTCATCATCATCATCTCTATGGATATCCACGGGGCGTCGTCCAGTTATGAGTTCTAATAACACAATCCCGTACGAGTATACATCGGATTTTTCCGTAAGCTTCCCACTCGAGGCATATTCAGGCGCTAAGTACCTGCATATTAATAACATGTATACATACCCAATCACAAATAATATACATTTTATCGCGAATTGGCATCCCTAATTTTATTGTAAATGATATTAAAAAAAAACCTAGGATTCAAAATTGTGGCCAAATCTATTGTGGATTTCTTACCCAAAAGTTCCCATTATGCGAGTTGAAACGTGCGTGTTGTTGTCATTAGAAAGTTTAGCCAATCCAAAATCAGCCACCTACTCATTGAAGTGCATTATGCATTATTTATAAAATAAATACAAACAAATTTAACTTCAAGAAAACTGGAGGGTGGGTTTAATTAGTTTGATTTGTTATTAAATACCTGGGCTTCGCCGTGACTATCGAGCAAAATGTTTGCAGCTTTGATGTCTCTGTGGATAATACGAGGATGACCTGTAAAATAATGGCAAAAAATGGTTATTTATCATCAAATTGTACAAAAATAATAATAAAAGAAAAGAAAAATAACTCACAATCTTCATGAAGGTAAGCAAATCCTTTAGCCGATCCCAACGCAATTTTATGCCTTGTAGGCCAGTCCATAACTGGGCGATTAGCTCCTATAGAAGTCAGATTATTTAGTGAGTGTTTGGTGGAGATTAAAATTAGATTTTTAGCAGATTGTGATTGAAGTTTTTGAAATGTGTGGTTGAAAAGTTGTAAAACTCATGAAAAATGTGGTTAATATTAATTGTTTGACTTTGCTTTAGATTAAAATATGATTTTAATCCTAAACAAACAAGGCCTTAAGTTAAACGTTCTCGATTTCGACAGTGGAAACGACTTGCTAAATTAAAGGACAAAATTTACGTACCATGAAGGTGAAATTCAAGAGTACCATTGTCAACAAATTCGTAGACCAACATTCTTTGAGATCCCGCAATGCAATAGCCAACAAGAGACACTAGGTGCCGATGATGGACACGGCTAATGATGTCTACCTCAGCTTGAAACTCCCTTTCTCCTTGCCCACTATTAGATTTCAAGCTCTTCACTGCAACTTCTTTACCATTTGGCAACACCCCTTTATGCACGTAACCAAATCCGCCCTGTCCCAACATATTAGATTGTGCAAAATTGTCAGTTGCGGCCGCTAAGTCATTGTAAGTAAAGCTGCTTTGGTTGAAGCCAAGGGGAATGGAAGGTTGGGGCGGCGGCGGAGGCGGCGGCAAGGCAGCTTGGTGTGGACCCGAGAAACCTGGTCCGCTATTATAGTAATCATTATCTGCATGCAGCAATTTCATCCGTTTTGAACTAGCATTTGAATTTTAAGATAGTGTGCTCAAACGAGCATATAATCATGAATAAAATTTCATTTTGAAATAAAATTAAAGTGGATCGCGTACTTCTATTTCCATAAGATTCATCTCTGTAGTAGTGAATGTGATCATGGGGTTTCCGTTTCTTCCTCCTACAACAAGACACCGAGAAGATAATCATAATGATAAGCAATAATGCCGCTCCTCCAACTACTCCGCCTATGATGGCTTTCTCATTAATGGACGAGTCGTCATTTGATGGTGAATTTGATGATTGTGATGACTTGTGTCTTGAAGGAGGAAGTCTTGGAGTGTCGGGGTGGTGCTGTAAAGGCGGTGGTGGAGGAGGATGTGGAGATGATAAATCTCCATGATCGTCACCTGACGAGCTAGAGTTTGATGGGGGTGGAGTTTTTTTGTTATTGTTGTTGTTGTTGTCGTCGTTGTTAGAAGGAGGCGGGGAACTATCATTAGAGGGTGGAGGTGGTGAGATGTGTTTTGATGGAGGTGGCGCAGATGGAGAATCTTGGCTAGACGGAGATGGTGATGAAGATGACGAGTTTGATGGTAGTGGAGGTGACGTCGAATTTGAAGGTGGAGATTCTTTCGGCGATGGAGATGACATTTTCAAAGGGATCGAGTCTTGAGCACGCGATCTTTATCAGAACCCACTTACCCTGCTGTCGCTCTCCTTAAATAATGATACTGTTCAAGATTCATTAACATTTTCATGAACATGAACAAAAACCATAAAGAAAATGATGAATGCCCCCATCAAAATATTCCATTTCATTAGAACAATTTATTCATGCAAATGTGTGCATTACTAGTTTCTATCATTGAAACAAACAAAAATAAGATTAAGAATAATCTATGTACATGGAGAGCGAGTATTTTAGGAGAAGGGCAGGGAGGATTCTCAAAAGGAAGAAGAGAAGGAAAAAAAGAAGTGCATTGTAATAGTTTCTACACAGAAACCATTAGCTCTTCCATCCCTACACCTTTTCCGGAAAAAAAGGAGATTTACTGTTTATGTTCATTTTCCCATTTATTAACTAATCATAGGTCAAATATAGTTACATTTGTCGTTTGAAATTGTGCGTTTTCTCCATGATGTTCGGAGTTGGTCAATAAAGTTGGACAAATGTCATAATTTTCCACCTTTCGTGTTGATGCTTAACCTCAAACATTGCAACCACAAGCTTCTCATTTAGTGCATGTTTGGTTTAATTAAAAAATGAATAAAATTTAAGTCAAACTTAACGATTAATTTTAGTTTATATTTGATCGCACTTTCTAGAACTCATTTTCAATCAAACATTTCATAAGATCCATAATATTTATCAATCTTTTAAGAACCCTATGTGGTATATATATGTGACAATTTGTTATTAGATGCGTTAATGTGGTAATTTTTTATTGCATCGTGCATCAAATATCAAATTATTACACTTATGCCACGTGGGACGACTATCGACATTTTTCACTATGAATAGCATTACTCATCTTTTAATCACATATGCCATCAACTTATATAAAAAATCTATTAAACGCTAACCAAACAGGGGCTTATTCGTACATGTCGTTGAATCCATAATTTTATCAACACATCAAATACATAGTTCATCAAAATTTATCAAAATCTACTAAAATAATATTTTAGCAAACATAAGCACGGGCTTCAAATGAAACTTGTTCAAATACATGATGATGATGATCTTTCTTTGAAAGAACTAATATAACATTGTTTTTTTACTTGACGATGTCCAACATTGTTTAGTCGTAACTCAATTCAATAAGAAGTAATGTGGAGAAATAATAGAACTCATTGTATATCAGAATGAAGAAGATTTTTAGATTGAATTAAGGGAGAGGAAAGTTGGTGTTGGTATTTAAAACTCATAATGCAAACGCATCAACCTAGAACAATAATGTCTAAAACCCATTTTTGACTAACGATTCTTATTATCGATAGTTCAAATCGTCACTATAGGAAATTAAAAATACAAAACTGAAATTCAAAGAGAACAACCCCTTAAATGATTGTCAGTCTAAATCTAAAAGAATTTCGAGAAGTTATCTTAAATTCAAGCTCTCATATGGAAATTTCGTAATTTTCATGTTCTAGTATTAGATCTCACAACACAAATTGCATATGAAGAAATTTGAAAATAGCTATTTTGGGTTTTTGCAGGAGGATGAGATGATAGAAAATGTGAAGGAGCATGTAAAAGGAAGACGTTGCAACCTATTGCGCGAGAATAGATTTTTCGTAGGAGACATAGCATTTAATGTAGATAGTGCAGGGATGTTGAGTGAAAAAAGATTTTCTTTTGTATATACAATAGAATGAATACGATGTTGTACTTGGGTTTGAACTTTAAAAAAAAATAAAAAACATGATAATGTTAGCAAAATGATATTATTTTGGGTGACGATAGGAGCCGCTGACATCTGTCCAGTATGAACAATAGCTTATACTAATATCTTTTACACTGCGGTGATATGTTTGACTCAGTAAAATATAATGAGTGTTTGGTAGAGATTAAAATCGGATTAAAATTGAAAAAGTCGTTATTGTTGACTTTTATTAGATGAATGAGACTAATAATAATTATATTTTTAATTTTAATTGAATTTTCAACTCTACCGAACACCCCAATAGTTGTAAAAACTTAAAAGTAGGTAAACGGGAAAAAAAAAACACAAATTGGAAAAGATTCCAGCGCAGAACGTATAGAAAAAGACGGGATAGAAAAATCCGTGAAAAAGCCAGCTAAGGCGAATTGCAATAATAACACTAGAAACGTCCATTGCCAACTAATATCTGGAGAGCGAGGAATTTGAGAAAGAGAGAAGAATTTGAATCTCCGAATTGGATTTCAATCTCTTCTCTAACAACACTGAAAAATTCGTAGATCTGATCTTCTCGAGCCCGATTCGAACCGGCGACGATGCCTTCCCGTAGAAGAACACTCCTCAAGGTCATCATCCTCGGCGACAGCGGGTTAGTATTCACTCTCCCATAATTTCCTCACATGCCTATAAAATCATACGTAGTTAATTTTGGTAGCATCGATTAATTTACTAGGTTTTAAACGCATGCTTTGGGTATCTTTGTCTGTTTCACGCGTTCAATTCCCACCAATCTAAATTCTACCACTTTATGATTGTTATCTGTATGCGTACATCTATGCGCTTGGAAATTAATTGGACTGGTGTGTTTGATCTGCAGGGTGGGAAAGACCTCATTGATGAATCAGTATCCATAATAATTTGTCCACTGTTATATTTTTTGTCTTTATTTCCCGAGGCATGAGGGTAATATGATCTAGTAGTGTGGAGTTGCTTGAGAACAAATTTGCAATTACTTTTAGGATTTGGTTTTAGTTGCTCGTTTTATTGTTGCCTTTAATGATTGATTAAAGATACGTAAATAAGAAGTTCAGTAACCAATACAAGGCTACCATTGGAGCTGATTTTTTGACAAAGGAGGTGCAGTTCGAAGATCGGCTATTCACTTTACAGGTTGGAGTCAAACTCATTTATTTTGGTGTAGCAATATCATCTGTAGACAATATTCTGTGATTGTTGACTGTCTGCCAACTGTTGCATATTGGATTCGTATAGGAGTTTCAGTTTTAACCTATTCTTTTTGAAATTTTTCTTAAGTTTCTATTCGAACTTGAAGCCACTAAAATCCCATTCAAGGTAGTTCAAAAGTTTCATTATGATGTTATTAATTGAATACCAATTTAATGACGTAACTTTTCCTTTTCTTTTTATAGAATGGAAGAAGTTTATGCATACCTAAAACCTATAACAAAATAATAGATTTCTTGTCAGGTTGCAGTGACATTGCACATGTTTTACTCTTTACATTTGAAAATTTGTTCCTTATTATTTTACCTTTCTACTTGGATCCATTTTTTAAAGGGAGCAAGTTTTTAATTTGGATACACTGACATCTTTTCACAAGGACAAACACATAATGACATAAAGCACAAAGGGAATAATAAAGAAAAAAGAGAGATTTTCCCCACAACTATAGAAAACTCCTGCAAACACTTCTACATAATATGGTTCTCCTCTTTGTCCTTTCTTTATAGTTTCCAGAGATTACTTGTTGGTTAAACTTAGTGTCAAAACTGCAAAATTACGCTCTCCATTGTCCAACTTTTCCAATTCTTCCTACCAAGGCTGTGAATTTCAGTTGCAGGATGTTCAGAGTTTATTTATGATATCATTAGCTGCTGCAAGTTTGTATAAGATGCATAAAATGCATAAAATTTATGTTGTCTGTCTCTTATGAAGCCCTGCATTATTTGTAATGTGAAGATCTTGTGCTTCTCACACATTTAAATGGTTGAGATATTTTATTAACTTTTGAGGTCAGATAATCACTTCATAATTTATTGGGTAAAGGAGGGCATCACTTCCCAATAAAGTCGCACAAGTCACAATTTTATCTGATACAAGAGTTATTGATTGCATAGTGGTATCAAAATGACCAATTCAAACTGCAAGCACATTACAAGACACCCATGCATGTGGTACAACGATTACACAATGAATAATTAGGAACCCCTTCCAAAGTAGTAAATGAAAGAATTTCTTGTATATTATGTAGACCAGAAATCAAGTTGTGTGTCTAAACAATAAAGACTTCAATCAATTCATAGCTCTGCATTCAATTTACAAGTTCCCAATTTCTTCAGTCTCTTTATTTGTTGGGAGTAGAATCTTTCGACAATATGTATGCGTGGTCTGATTTTTTTTTTTTTAATCTTAGCTAATCAGGGAAAGAGATGAAAGCAAATACTGTGGTTGGGGATGTGATGACACCGCTAATGTTTCTAATGTCATCTTGTGAAATTTTTGAGCATTTGTTAAAGGCGAAAGCAATAATTTTGAGATAAATACTTGTGTTGGACTCATATATCAGCTACCATAAACAGCTTAAGGAAAAAGAAAATTGGCTTCTTAAACAAATAAAAAGTACAGGGCTGCAGTTAATGGGTTAAAATTCTCTTTCAATTACCTTGTAATTTTTGCCTGAAATATGCACTCTTGATCTTTCTTTTCATGTTTCACATGAACGAAGACAATTTCTTGATCGTGCCCTAATGTTTAGATCTTTTGTTGCATTAGATATGGGATACTGCTGGCCAGGAAAGATTTCAGAGTCTTGGGGTCGCTTTCTACCGTGGTGCTGATTGCTGTGTTCTTGTTTATGATGTAAATGTGATGAAATCTTTCGATAATCTAAACAACTGGAGGGAAGAATTCCTGATTCAGGTATCATTATATCCGCCTTTTTGATAAATCTTATTCTGTTGCAGGTTTAGTTTATGTATTTTTTTAGTGTTTCTTTAATGGTAGAGTATGCACCATTTTTGTCAATGATTTCCCCTTTTATATGCTAGCCTAAGCAAATGAGTATCATTCTCTATATTAAGCTTAGAGGCCCAGAGGATAACGGTTGACCAATAAAAGCCAAAACAGGACAATGAGCTTCCAATATGTAGCGTTGATTATGCTTCATCAAGTTCTTATTTTCTGATTTCTTTTATTGTGACAGTGGAGAAATAATCAACTTTTACTGTATACATGGTCAGTGGGCTATGGCATTTACTTTTTATGTTGGCCCCTGTTCGACCCCCATTTTTTAAAACCACACATTTCATCATTTTTTATCAAAATCTACTAAACGGGGGCTTAGTCTCGTTTTATAATATAAATGCATCTCGTGCATTTATATTGTTGTATGTATTTATATCGTTGTAAGGTCTATGGAATTTTGCAATTTGGTTGGTGATTGACTAAATGAATGGTGTAAAGTTTGGCATGTGAATGGCCCTTTTATGGACTAGTGTCTAATTGAAGAAACTGGAACGCACTAATAAATGTGAAATTTTCCCTGCAGGCTAGTCCATCAGATCCAGAGAATTTTCCATTTGTTGTTATTGGAAACAAGGTTGATGTGGATGGTGGAAATAGTAGAGTGGTAATCTTCTTTCACATTTCTCTCCTTTAGAGTGCTTTTATGTTTTTTCCTTTTCTTTTTTTGGGTTGGGTGGATGGGTTGGGGCGGTGACATATTAGTGCAAGTAACTAGAAAGCCGAATTTGTAATCTCAAGGATTTAGGTCAGGTAGAACTATAAATGAATTCATAGAATGTCTACCAATAAGGGCACGCACAGAATTAGATTGAGTTGGGGGATATGAAGAATTGTTGGAGGGATTTTATATAATAAGAAGACTTCTACCAAATCAAATGGCAAGTACTGCAGATTGGTTACTATAAGAGTTACACTGTGGTAGTGAGTGTTGGATTGTTAAAGGATATAATATTCACATGATTAAAATAGAAGAAATGAAGGACAAGATTACCTTCAGATGTACTAGAATGGATAAAATAGAAAATAAAGATATCCTCCAAGACATGAATGTGGCACAAGAACGACTACTGAAATAGCTGGGGCATATCCTGTGAAGGCCTAAATAAGTTTTATGTCACGAGATAGATGAGATCTTAATAGAATAGGTTGAAGAGGGAGAGGTACACCCAATTTGACTGAGCTTGATCTGGATGCAAAAATATAGATTTAATTTGATTGTTTTAGCATACCTTGTTTGATTTAACTATTTAAGTGACAAAAAAATGTAATTGATCACAAGTTTTTCAGGAACCAGTAACTTGTTGGGGGTGGGGTAACTCTTCAAAGTTTTTGCTTCTCTCAATATATTTTTATTTGTTGTAATAATTATAACAGTGATGGATGACATGAAAAAGCTTATTTGCTTCATTGCAGGTGTCTGAGAAAAAGGCTCGGGCATGGTGTGCCTCAAAAGGGAATATCCCATACTTCGAGACGTCTGCCAAGGAAGGCACCAACGTTGAAGAAGCTTTCCAGGTCATTGCAAAGAATGCCCTGAAGAGCGGTGAAGAAGAAGAAATGTGAGTACAAAAAGGCCCTAAAGCCATATTTGGATGCTACTTTTGAAAGTTAAATTCACACATACGCACGAATGTAGTTTTCCAAAAGAGGCGATACAGGTTTTGGCTGGAACAAATGTGGTTTTGTTTTCTTTGAACCTAGTCTAGCAACTTGAAATTTTTCTTTAGAGTAGTTTATGTCTACTAAGTATTGGACTAAGCAGAATCTGAACCAAGGTAAAGTTAGAATGCAGTTGAACCACTTCTGGAAGGCAAATTCAGTCACCACTTTGTTTTTCTTGCAGTTCTTATCCCTAAAATCATAGAAAAACATGTTTACTTTAAATCATATACATTAACAAGTTACTACATAGTTTTTATATCTAGTGCCAGGTGTTTATTGCCATCTATATGTTCGTAAACAAATTTTTTGTTTGAGACATAAATTGGATCATACTTAAGCATTCCAAAGAGACCATAATATATGATCTTCCTTCGAAAAATTACAGCTCATTAATATATGAAGTTAGTAGTTTGAGGTGGAAAAAACTTCAAAACGGTTTGTCAAGGCTCCGTCGTGTCATAGGAGCATTTCATACTAGCATTAGATAGATGTAGCAATGACGTGGTTGGCACATGGTTTTGGTGAGATATCATTTTCAAGGAATATGGTCGGCACGTGGTTGTCCTGCCAAGGAATATCTTAATTTTCTCTATTCCTTTTGCTGTTTGTGGTTCCGCAGTTAACTTGAATATTTGTAGAGATCTCATCTTAAGAAAAGGTTTTGACATTGATAATGGAATTACATTGCATCAAACTCCTGCTTTTATGCCCTAGTAGAATCCATATTCTTAACTTGAATTTTGGTTTACACCTCTTGTGAATCTTAAGTTGCTTAATCGGAAGTCCATAACTGGCAACATAAAATAGTATCTGTTCTGAAGTCTTACACATAATAATCAACTTAATCTGCTTCTCAATTTCTTAAGTGGAAATTTCAATTATGTAGGAGTGTTTAACTGATGCTATTTACTGTTTAAATATAAATTCCTTTACATGTAAATATATATAATGAGAATTGCACCAACTTGTTGATTTACACTTTTGGGGAACTCTTGATGTTGTGAAGATACTTGCCCGACACAATTGACGTTGGAAGCAGCGGTCAGCAAAGATCAACTGGTTGCGAGTGTTGAAACAGAGTTGAGGATTCACTCTCATTCTTAATCTCCTGGAATGGCACAGAACAATATGGTTATCCTTGTGTCCTATTTTCTATTTATCCTGAGGTTACACCTGTATACAAAATGTTTTCATTGGGAGTGAATGATATCCCCCGTAGTTGAACCTTGTTGTTTTGTGACTGACTGCTTTGATTTGATGGAGTTTTCAGATATTTGCTCCCTTGTTAAAAATTTGATGTATAAACTAGTGTGTGTTAGCATTCTTCCCCGCATTACTTTTTCCTTCTGCTCAGTTTCTGGGTTCTTCGAATTTTGAACAATGACATGCACTTTTTCATGTCAATTAATACAGACAAAGTTCTAAAATGCGTAATGTGTGATAATGCCGTTTGATTGAGCATTAAGCATTACAAGAATATGTATATGCGATGCATGTGTAATTATGGTCTTTTCAATTTTTAATATTATTTTTAATATTCTAAATTGATAAATAAATAAAATAATGTATTATTTAAACTTTATACATATTCTTCAATTTTTTTAAAATAAATAAATAAATATTACTTAAAAATCATAAATACTACAATACTGGAGTATTATACATGTTTTTCAATTTTTTAAAAAGAGCATGATGCTAAACATCACAAATACTACGATTATTTGTTGATCAATTCCTAAAATTATATTAAACAGGGAAATTCGCTGAAAAAAAATTAAATATTTTTTAACTCTTGATCGGATACCAATTCAAACTTCTTTTTATCCGAGTCCTCTTTTGTGTCATTGATGTATTATTATTTTTATCAGGCTCCCTTATTTTAATTCGAGAATTTCTATGACATTTTGTACATGGTAAAATATCATCACTTCTTCCTTATCATCATAACCATCAACAATCCAAAATGAACAAGCATCGCTTGTTAATAAAACTAGAGAGACAAAAAAATGAGGTTTGGGCTCGGCGTGGATAATTTACAACCGTGCGAAAAATTTGTTATGTTTTTCAACTTTCTAAACGTCAAAATATGTAGATTGTTGTATATAATTCATGGGCTTAGAAGATTAATGTTTTTTTTTTTTTTTAAGTTATAAAAATGAATTGCGCTTTGCTAGGCTAATTTTAACACCGATGTATGCGTATTTTGAGCACGTAAGCATGTATATGCAGGTCAACAAAATGAATTGACCACAGTATCATACGTATACCCTTTATGTGAGATGTTTCGAAAAAGTATCGAGCATATGCAAACATGCGTGAAACATATACGCGCCTTTTAGAATCCTGAATAGCCCCATGCACATCCATTGGCTGCTTTTCGTATTTAGGCTCCATTTGATACTATACATTTTTCAAGTTTTGTAGTGTTTGATAGGCAAAATTTTCTTGGGAAAATGTTTTCGAATTTTCAACGTTTTTGAGGAAAATAAATTATTGATATTTTGGTTGATAAATATTTTTCAGGTTTTTTGAAAGAAATTCTAGACACAATGGTAATTGTTTTTTTTTCACTTTTATTGACAATTTTCATATAAAATAAAGTCAAACGAATGATATTAGATATTTTTTTCGATTTGAACAAATTCTAGACCCAATGGTAAAAAACATTATCACTTTAATAGACAATTTCTATAAAAAAGAAGTCAAATTGACACCAAACTTTCAACATTTTCCATGAAAAATTATACCAATCAAATACAATTAATTATAATTTCCAATAAAATAATTCCTAGACAAATCAATTCCCTGTAAAATATTTTCTTTTTACCCATTTTTCACATTTGTTATCAAATGAATCCTTAGGGCCTATTTGATTACTAGGGTGAAAAATAGGTGAAAAGAAAATGTTTTATAGGAAAAAGATTTTCCTAGAAATTGTTTTACTGGGAATTGTAATTAAATTTGTTTGATTGACATAATTTTTCACCCTAAAAAATTTTAAATTTTGTGTTCGTTTGACTTTATTTTACATGAAAATTGTCCATTATAGTGATAATTTTTCCACAAGTTGTTATAAAATTTCTTTCTATTGCCAAAAAGAAAAAAAAAAAACGAATTTTTTTTTTCCTAAACAGATCATTTCTTTTAATCAAAGTTTAATATCCGTTTAGTTTTGTTTTACATGAAAATTGTTCATTAAAGTGAATTTTTTTTTTTACAACTAGTTATGAAATTTATTTTCATTTTCCAAAAAAAAGAAAAAAAAAACCCTCAAATCAAACTGAAAAATCAATTCCCCAATTTCGAGGTAAATCAGGTGCGTGGCCCAAAAGCAAGTAAAGATTTTCCCATCCAAATTTGGCTCATCAAACATGACAATTGGTAGGAAAAGGAAAAAGTTCTCCAACTTCCCTAGAAAATAATGCAAATCAAATGGAGCCCAAGTACAAAATACCTGCTTTACGAAATTCACATTTGATTAGAAACACGTAAAATAAGAATCTACGACAGATTTACATAACTTTGAACATATAGGCTAACCTCCCTACCTTCTCCGGTCACTACAGAACAGTGAAAAATTCAAGTTTAACCGTCGCTGTAAGTAAAAGAGTTCGCTCTATGATGCCATCTCTTGGAAAATCCTACTTATATCAATCAGTTGTAGAAGATTAGCATCTGATGGATCTTTTTTCCACTCACTCGCAGGAATGCAATAAATGGTAAAGATGGTCCGTGCGCAGCAAGTTCCCAGACTTTTGGATATCTGTTAGCATATGGCTAAAGAATGATCCGTACACCAAGCTGAAAAATTCGTAAACAAACTTCAAATTCATTAATAACAATAACAGAAAAGGGAAAGCAACTGCCAGGTTGCAAGGTAGGAAATCAATTCATCTTATTGCATGCCGTTAGAGGGAGAAAGGTAAAAAACAATAATGATATTCAACACACACACACACGCACACACACACCATAAAAAAGGAAATAATGAAATATCAAGCTCCAACTTTGGAGACATGCTCTAGCAAATCTCCATCTATGTCATTGGTTTCGTCATTGTGTCATATATAAGTAGTCCTAAGGACCCCTTGGATATAACTATATTTAGCTGGCAAAATTTTCAAGTTCCCATAACAGCATTTCCAGTTTTTGGCAATTTAAAAAGCAAATCTCCATCTATGTCATTGGTTTCGTCATTGTGTCATATATAAGTAGTCCTAAGGACCCCTTGGATATAACTATATTCAGCTGGCAAAATTTTCAAGTTCCCATAACAGCATTTCCAGTTTTTGGCAATTTCCATTTTAAAATTGAAAACTGGACACGCTTATGGAAAATACTCACTTGGTAGAAGATACTTGATAACATCTGGTGCTCAGAGAGAAAGATATCCCCAATTTTACTGGAGCAAACACTACTTCGTGCCAACAGAGGAAAGCTTATCTGGGTTGGTTTGCACGGAACTTCCTGCCATCATTGCAGGGTTAAAAGAGCCTGAAGTAGGATTTAATGTCATCAATGGCCTAGAAATTGGAGGCCTCAAGGATGTCATGCCCATAAAGGTTCTTGATACCGAGTTCGGAACAGTCATTCCAACTCTGTTGGCTGGTAAAGACTGTGACATAGGACGAGCTGATGAAGCAGATATGCCAAGTCGTGTCGCAATAATCAGCGCTCTCTCATGGAGCAGCTTCTGCTTTGACCTATCCAACTGTTCCTTAACCCTCATTGTCACATTTTCCATATCATTAAAGAAAGCAAACTTGGTCTCCAGTTTGTGTAACTGCAAACAAGAGTCTACATTAGTTAATGTGCATGGGGAACATACACACACACACGCAACATAGAAGAGTTGCACTCATAGAACAACAAATAGGCCAAGCTGAGCTTTAGCAGCACTCAAGCTCATCTTACAGGCTTCAAGAGAGCTAGAATGAAGCTAGAACTAAAGAAGATCAGGAGTCCAGCTCAAGTTGAGACATAATTTGCAAGCAATCTGGAGCTGAGCTCTAGAACTGATCTCCCTACTAAAATGATTTTACAAGATAAAACACCTTCCCTCCTCAAATGCAGTATTTCCCATGTTCGACAGAAGTCTACCAGTCTACCTTGATCCAATTTACAACAATGCAAAATTATCAAGCAAGTAAAATATATTACTTACCATAAAACCTGAACACAACTTGCATTTCACATGTATGTTAATTATAAGAATAGCAAAGAGTCAAATTATTAACACCTTAAAGAAAAAAACTAACAACCAGATTATCAACAAAAACAAATACCTCAAACAAGATTGCGAACTGCAAGTGAAACAAAATTAGCCATTTCAAACCATTCGGTTCTTAGCAACTCTTCTAACAAGAGATAACATAACTGTAAGCAATGCTTGTTAGCACGAGAATACCTGCTTTTCTATTAATAATGCAGCAAGCTCACGAATATGATCCTCTTCTTGGTCTGCGAGGAGCTTTGCCTTCAATGCTGCAGCTGATAGAGCAGTTAATGCAGCTCGCTTTAACTTATCAATAGGAAGATTAACTTTGGTCATTTTGTCCTCTTTATTTTCATTATCACACGCCTTTGCTTCTTTCGTTGAGGGCTCTCCCTTGTCATTACCGCATTCTTTTGCTTCTTCCACACCTGGGTTAGCAGTACAGGGAAATATCCGATCACAAGTAGCTTGGCGTCACATTCCAACAAGCGAACTTGGCGATTAATTTATTTGAAAGTAAAAATGTCAATTATTATACCCCCATTAACTGTATATATTACACCAGGCAAGGATGTCCTTTGTTATACCCAAAAACCCAGAGTGCAGTCTAGACAATGGATCATGATCTAACACACATTGAAAACATATTCAATGCCCATAATTTCTAATGCCAATTACTTTCAATTTACATGTTGAGACCCTTTTACATCGATTATTCACATTGAAGAAATCATACACCTATCAATAAATATTCTAAGTTTTTGAAATGCACCTGTATTTTCTTGTTTTTCAGTCACTGAATTAGGTTCTACCAATTGCTCGGTTTCTTCCTTTCCAGAGTTTGATAATTTATCTTCATCTTTTGGAGGATCTTTAGACTGAGAAGTCTCCCCTGTGGAAGTTTCATTCCCTGACTCTTTGGCAGCATTGGGAGGAAGCTCAATCATTGATGTTGAAATAGCCAATCCTTCTGCCTTTTTTTGTGACAATTCATCTGGCAAATCTGGGTTATTTGATTCAATCATTGGGTCAGTTTCGGCTTCCTCTTGATTGATCATTCGTTCAGGGCGTTCCCCAGTATCAGAAGATTTGTCTGCGTGTTCGTTACTAGGAGGGACCACAAGCTTTTGTTCTTTTGTAGCAGAATTCTTGTTTTCATTACCATTCTCATCATTTTGGGAGCTGATCTCACCAGCTACTGGATCATACTTTTCTACTTTCTGCTTTTCAGCATGAAGATCCTCGTCCTTTTGTCCTTCCAGACCAGTGGTTTCAGCTGCCGCTCTGCATATAATGTGTTCACATCAGTCATGATATTTAGACTTCGGCAAGAAAAGTGTAAAGAAGCTGACAAACCCTTCTGAGTCAACTGAATTCTTATTGTTGTCTGGTGGATCTTCCAATCGGAAACAGTGCCTTGCGGCAAGCTGGTCGCTGGTAGAATTTTCAGATAGTGATTTTAAAAAGCAACGAACTGATGCAGCAGCTATATTAGGTTCCACCAATCGGGCTAGGAATGCTGCCTAGAATAGAGAAAATCAACATTTAGATGCCAACAGAAAATCAATCTAAGATTTCCCTATCAATTGTTAGAGGCATCGTAATCAAACTCGGGCCAGTTATTAACCCAGTGAAGGCATTGGTTCGACTGGCTAACTGGTCCAACCGGTTCAGTTGTAAATGGTCTGTAAGAGGCAATGTCATAAGAATAATTACTTTATGGGGTTGTACATTAGATATCAAGCTTAAGAGCCCATCCTGTAGGAATTTATTAAAATGCATTGTATTCCATTATTTCCTTGAGCACTTGGAATTGGTTTTCCATAAAAAACCAAGACTGCGTAGTCATTGTGCTAGTACCATACAGACATACAAACATCAATAAACAAACTTACCACTGTCATCACTGGATTACCAGCTTCAGCAAACGATAGTGTTTCTGCAGGTGAAGGATGAGAACCCACAGCTTCAAATGCCTCTCTGAGTACTTTAAGTGCACAGCACTCCCCATCTTCTGGATTAACATCTGATTTATTGTCCTCCTCATCTGGATTTGAAATTTCCATGGGACATGAGGCCTGATTGTCATTCGTGTTGCCTGGACTTCCTGTTTTCTCACCGATGTCTTTATGAGCTGAAGTATCTTCGTTTTGGTCAATTTTTGAGGCTGAAGTATCAGTATTGCTGGAAAGTGGACATCCATTTTCTTTAGGAGTTGCATCAATTTCATCACCATGATTGAAAAATGCATCCTCAATTGGCATTTGAACAAAGTGCAAAATACATTGAGCTTTTGTCTTTGTTGCTACATGTTCAGCAATCTCGCTCCAGTTGTCTCTAAAAATTTCTATGGCTTCAAGGAGTAAAAGAGTTTCCTGATCAGTCCACTTTCCGCCACTTGCACCACCAACTTCAGCAGGCTCCATGAGAATGAAATCAGATGGGGACATATCTGAGTCAAACTTCCCGTTGTTGAAACATTCGGCACATAAATCAAAATCTGCCTGTGAACAGACTTGATTTAGAAGACAGAAATTTCTTGAAAAAATTAAAAAAAAAGTAAGGAACGAATCAAACTATACAACCATACTTCCATAATTACAATCATAGATCATGTATAAAAAACTTTAGGAGTTACTTCTTATAAGAAACAAACACATTGGTTTTTTTTAAAAAAAAGAAAAGAAATGAAAACATTTGAAGTATCGACTATAGCATGTGTAATTTGTAGTGCCAGTCTCCGAGAAGCAACTTTGTTCCAAGTACCATGAAGCAATGACCCATTTTGATAAATGACTGGACACACCTTCAGGCAACTATTATCTAGAGTCAGTTATGGTACAGAAATAAGAAATGGAAGCAGATAAACAGCTGTACTGATGCATAATAAGAAAGTGGTACACTTCCCTTGAATAGAGCAACCATCAAACATATTTAATGCAATTTTCTCTCATAAGATCGTACAACATTCTAATTTTTGTGAAGGCTTCAACTCCATTTTTCACTTTCTTTGTGTTCACTAGTTTCTGAATTATAATGATATAATTAAAAGATGCCAAAAAATGATAGCTGTATATCCAAATGACAGAACCTGATGGTTGCACCAGATGAAACTAGCCTATTAACGGTTTCAGATAGTTTCTCCAGAACGATTGAAAAGAAAATGACATTTAGAAATAATGGACATCTCATATGTAATGAATAATTGCAGGATGTTCTCTGAAAAGCCCAAGTACATTCCTGGATGATGCATTCTTTAGCTGATTAAAGAATTTTCACACAAGGCAAAAGTACTGTATAATACAAGAAACCTGCTTCTGGCAGTGGTAGCGTCTGCGAGAGCAATCAGCCGAACAGGAGTTGCAGTGGTACTCAACTGAAGGCCCTTCAGACTTCCCCAATTCTTCGGCAGCAACTGATTCAGGAAACAGTCCAGATGACATAGCTTGTGTACCCAGGTTAAATCTTGGAATGGCTGGAGTCCGTGATTGCTCTGTTTCAAATTGAAAGAGTTTCTCAACTAAAGAACCTGCTTTTCCTGGTTCATCAGCATCAGCACTGGCATTGGCATCAGAATCAGGATCCACTGCATCAGATCCATTGTGTGGGAACGGGTGGTAATTAATCAAACCCCAATAATCCAAGAATTCCATCACCTCTTGCCTAGCATCCAATTCTCCAACTGTGAGCTCGGCTAAATCTTTCACCTCTACCTGAGCATTGGGATTGGAATGAAAATTCTTTATGATCGAATTCCGTATCTCTGTGTATATTTCACGAGTCCTACTCTCCGATTTCCCATTAAAAAAAGAGGGAAGCATTCTCTCTTCTAGGGGATGAATTTTTGCCCATGAAAACCATCCTATAACCCATAAAGCAATAGACAAACAGAAGTTCCAGTGTAAGATATATATTATTCCAGATTGTACGAAAGTAACTAAATAATCTAGATTAAAGAACAACTACAAAATTCATATCTACGGAGAATAACTTCAATGGATTAAAAGAAATCAAAAAAGGGAATATTTATTAATTTTATTTTTTATTTTTAAATGAGTACAATCTGATAGCATTTTCATTTATCTTGACAATTCCAACTATTTAGAAGAAACCTGACAAAATTTGTTCATACCCAAATAGATGAACACTTTAAAGATTACACCACCGATCGAGGATATCGTTTGTCATGTCTGTTCTGAAATTGGGAGATGTTTGGAAATTTTCATTTTCTCAAGTTTGGACAAGAAATTTCACAATTTCAACTAAGAAAATTGGCGAGGGGAGAGGGATGTTATACTTTAAATGAAAAGCCCTAAACGAAATTTCCTCTTCTTCTCTTAACAATCCGAAGGCTACAAAATGAAGCTTTAAGACGAATATTACACTAACAAAGTACAATAAGTAACAACCTATCTCAAAATCACTAAACTTTCACTGCTCAGAATATATATAAAAAAAAGCGCTCTTATGCACTAAATTATGCAACAAAACTCACTAACCAGCGTGAATGGGCACCACATGGACATTTGCATCTCTCGATCTAATGGCTTCATAATCAGCCTTAATCTTTGCCTCCAAAGCCTCCCAATTTCCGTTTACTTCAGTCCGCTCCTCGGTCTTCACCGAGGCCTCTAGGCCAACGCGCTCCGCCGGCTCCACCAACACACCGTTGTTCGGCTGCACCCGCGCCCTGGTGAATGGTCCATTGTGGTGGATCTGAGGAAACGGCACTGGAGTTGGCTTCTCTCGCGTCTGGCGCTTGGAGGAAATGGCCTGAGTACTTAAACCACCGCTAATGTTAATGGAGGCCGATTTCCGCTTGTGGCCACCGCCTCTCCGCCTTGAGGCCGGCTGCTCCGAAGGTGAAGCCTCTGGAGGCTTCGACTGAGTTACGGAGGTGACCGGCGGAGGAGTTCCTGTGGAGTCTCTTCGCTTTTCCTCCATCACACTGGTTGTTTGGGACGAATTCTTCAGCGGCTCAATGGTGTCATGTCTGCGTTTGTATGTATCTGGGTCACTGCACATTTGTGAGACTGAGCAGTTTTTTCATCTTCACCGTTGATAAATGTCTTGCATTTTGACGGTCTTGATGGGAGGTTCAAATAAAGTGACGTACATAGCATAACAAAATCGGGTTAAGGTTGAGAACGCTTTTCACCAGAATCTGAACACGATCGTTTGAGCAAGACGTAGTTCACTTATTTGCCTTAAAACTCTTGTTTACTTTTAAATAAATTTACTTATAAGTAAATTTTTTAAGCTTTCATAAATTGAAAATCCAAACAGTATAAACTTTTAAGCTCATATAATTTTTTTGCTAAAGTACAAAAATTATATATGCACGGTATGAACTTTTATTTATTCACCATTATTCAACTTTTTTTATACTCTCTCCAAGCTCAGAAATATTGAAAAACTCGATAGAACACATACTTAAAACCCTCAACAAATGCAGATAATGCATTTGTTATACATTCACCTGCCGTGTTGCTAATAAACAGAAACATTTGGTCGGGAGCTTTTTCAAATGTCTGATTCTTCCTTCAATCCTACATCATCGATGGAAGTTGAGACATTAGGTCTTGACTCAAATGCTTTTGTTATGTTTCGCCACCTAGACTCCTACATGATTTGGCTGACCCATCGAAGTACCTTTCGCATAAGCCATGTGGCATTCGACGTGGAGTAAGATTTACAAGAGTCCAGACAATTTGACCCACCAAAGCCTACTCATACCGAAGCAACTTTGAAGTTGACTCCTTCCGAAACGCCTATGCTAAAGACAAATCTGAAGTCCAAACGAAGCTTCTTTGCCAAAGTGGCATTTACAACGAAATAGAATCCGATGCCCAACTAAGGTTGGTGAAGATCAACGTTTGAAGATCTTGAATTTATGAAATCCTTTTAGAATGAATGATTTGACTGTTATAATAAGTAAAACGATCAATCTTGGTTATGGGGTGATTGCCACTTTTTTGGGACATTTAATGCGTCACGGGCTAGTGAAGTTAAAATTGATACCTAAAATGTGATGTTTCGATAAAGGAGAAGAAGTCTCGTGTCCTCTCATCCAATGATTACTATTTCACATGTAACACTATAAATATTCCTCATTTGTGTCATTTGGGGTTATGAAAAAGTATTGAATACAAGCCATATATTCTCTTCCTTTCTGATTAATCTTGAGTTTTTAGTGTTTGAGGTGAGTTTGACTTTTAGTTGGTCATTCATTATCGTATAATTTATTTCATACGTTTCGTCAGAGCCCGAACATTTTTGTCTCATGTTATAACGTTTCTTGCACGTCCAAGCTCTGTTATTGCCGATTGGCAATCGTTCCACACATGTTGGAATTAGCTTGAGAGAACGCGAGTAGACTCGGTATCTGTTGTCCACGTCTATGGTGCCAAAAACAAGTCAACAGCTTTCACAAAAGATTTCCCCTTTTTTGTTCACCATTACTGGTGTAAGAAGATAAATTAGGCCTTGGCTCGAAGTCTTTTACATAAGATTTGTCTTCTTTATGTTCATTGTCACCGATGTAGGCAGAGACATTAGGCATTGGCTCGAAGTCTTTTACAAAAGATTTCCCTTCTTTTTGTTCGTCATCACCGGTATAAGAAGAGATATTAAGCATTGGCTCAAATTCTTGTGCAAAAGATTTCTCATTTTTGAGCTTATCATGGTGATAGGTTGTGGCTCCTGATCTTGGCCCAAAATTTGTCGTTAAAGTTCTCTCATATTTTAGTTTATTTTCGAGATAGGCTGTGGCACTAAATCTTGGTTCAAAGTTGTTCACAAACAAATTCTCGTTCTTTAGCTTATTATCACGATAGGTTGTGGCACTAGGTCTTGGTTCAAATTCTTTCGCAAATGATCTCTCGTTTTTTAGCTTATCATCACGATAGGCTGTGGCACCAGGTCTAGGTTCAAACTCTTGAACGAAGGGCCTTTCTCGATTACGTGTCTCAATTGAGGTGTGATGGTCACTCTTTTTACTAGAAACAGATTCAACAGTACTCGTATTGAGAAGACCTTGAATTGCTTCCGGCATGGGCTAATCTTTCATAGCCCCTTGACAGTATTCTCGTGGAGCTATTCGTCCATCGATAGTCATTGCCAACTGCGAAAAACAAAGAGAAAATCAAGAAATTGTACTTGGATGAATCAAGAAATTAGTTTGAGGTTTTCATGTTTAAAAACAACTACAAATCAAATCTTATTCTTAATAAATTCAGAATCGACATAAATCGTTTTATATTACTCTATTCGATTCATTTCTAAATGTACTGAAAAATCTAGACTCGACTGAAGAATACTTGTACTTACATTGGCTAGACAGAAGAGAAAATTCTTGGACAACTTTCATTCCAATGGCTAAAAGAACGAGAAAATAAGAAGGTTAGAGCACGAACTAACTAGTGCAAGCTATTATTAATTGATAAAGATCGCTACCACGATATTTTTTTGTGTGTAACCACACTTTTCAACATTTTCGCACTCTATCGAATACTGATGAATCTGTCCTTTGTCTCTAATTCGTTCTTGCTAATACTAAGAAATTAACTAATTTAACACCGGAGTAAATACAATGCACAAATCTTTCTCCGTAATATTCGGCCAATCTAAAATTTAGTCCTAGTCGTAGTTCAGTTGCTCGGCTAAGCCAAGACTTGGACAATAGCAATTTGGTGGTTGCACAGTCATACTTCAATTGCTCGGAGCATGTTTGTGGTGGCTTATGGATTACTTTTTCTCTCTCATTATCCTAAGCATGCAGTAATCGGACTTCTGAGGACAATAGTGATAAAGTGGTTGGTGAGTAGTGTCAATTTTGCGACAAAAGAAACAATTTAATATTTGGTTGGTTATCTCATTGCTGATATCATTAAGATACTCTTTGGATCCACTGAAGGAATGGATAGATACTCGACAAGGTAAGTTATTTCAGTAAGCCACTTCAAGTTCTTTAAAATTGTTTGAAATGAAGTATGAAAATGTCCAATTATTGAACATAATTGAGAATTCCTGCCTGGATATCCACACTGAGCGGGTTCATTTCTTCCACTACTTAGAAAAAAATTAGAACAATGGATCATAGGCTTGCATTTTATAGTCTCTATCTTCTTCTGGTTCTTCTGGTAATATCTGAGTTATTTCTTGTTTTTGACCCCAATTGAATGAACATGATATTTACTTAAATAACTTCTAATTGGCTGCAGGGTGCTTAAGGAATTTGTGCCCAAGAAATGGCTGGAGAAACTCTGATCAGAATGCCTATAGACCGCGACCGTTTCAGTAATCAGGTGCGTAAAAGGCCGAATTCAATTTTTCATGAGATTTGATCAGCCTTTGTCTGCTTGAGTCATCTCGTCTAAAAGCTTATCGTGCAGGGAATGGATGCTTTACAGCTCCGAAGCATGGATGAGCAAGGATATGATGTTCATGAAGAGATGCATATACACCATATTCATACTTAATCTGCTTCGTCACACATGGATCCTTCAGTAATTGTGTTCTTGTTGGATAATTTAAAGCAAGGGAATACAATGCCCATTCATTTCCCAAGAAGAAAACCCAATTCCTCTCCCCATTTACTCTCAAAACAAAAAGCTGATTCAATTCCCTTTGCATTACAAAAACTTCCAAAACTTCTTGAATATTTCTCTTTTTCTCAGATTCTCCTCAAGGCAAAGCCACGGAGAACACACTAAAAGAATGTAAAACAGAACATGTTGATCCCAAAAAAGGAGCTCAACAGATGCAAGACTCACTCTTACCACGTCAAGTACGGTTCCGGGGCTTTCTTACCAGAATGACGGAGGTAATCAGTTGAGAATAGACACGGGAGGCACTTTCCGACAAGAGACCAAAATGTTCGGACTCCAGCAATTCGAATCAATGACAATCGCGTTATCAATGACTGTCGGGCAAATAACCAAGAATATCTCTTTCTCTTTGTTTGAAAGAATATGTGGAAGTATAGATTGAGGGAATAATTTGTGAGGGATTCAAAGTGTTCAATACTTGAATTTGTACTCAAATGTAAGGAAAGGTTAATGAAGAAATTGCTAAGTATTTCCCCTCAATATCTTTAGAGTTTCCTGTATATATGTGTTTAATTCATTGATTACAAAGATGTCAACCCCCCTTTTTTACAAAGACCTACTTATATATTTAGTCCCTATTTGGTGGGAATTAAAATAATTTTTTTTATAAATTATGTAATTAAAAAGTTATGAGTCTCATGAAATGTGTGATTAAAGTTAATTGTTAATTTTAAATTTTAATTTCTACCAAACAATGGCTTAATAACTAAATGATATATACTAGATATGATATTGTTGATGGAAAGAATTATTCTACTTGTACATATGTTTNAAAGAATTATTCTACTTGTACATATGTTTCTATACAGATAGATTGACTGATGCATGCATCTGCCCTTGATTTGAATTTCAGAATTTCAAATCAACGGACAAATGCTTGTGTCAAACTACATGTATAGAATTTTTGTACACGTAGCAGAGTTCTGATGGTAATATCGTAAAAATTAGATTATTTTTCTTGATTGATAGAGGGTCCCACTATTACAACAAGTGTTTTTTTTTTTTTTT
>CAIGRL010154231.1:0-11245 GCA_903798325.1 Fraxinus xanthoxyloides
ATTTATGATGATTGTGATTATTTTCATTAATTACTTTTAACTAATTGAAAATATAAAAAGATTGCAAACAACGAATAATTGAATAGACAAATTGTGAAGAATATTAGGGCATACCAATCTCATATACTTATCACATTTATTCTTAATTCGAGATTCATAACATAATGTAGTGTTCGATCGAATTCTTCTATTGTATTCAATCCACCTCTCTTGAGTTCTCATTGAGCCTATTTAACTAATTCAATTCCATATTTCTATATGAATCAACTTTAATTGAACGAAACATTGGTTCTAAGAATTCATATTATGATCGCAATAATTAGTATATGCATCTCTACACGTCATACTAATTTTTCGAATTTTATTATATGGTCTAAATCTCAAACTCACCTCTCGATCCGTAAGAGACTCAAATAATCATCAAATTATTGATCAGATAATTTAATGTATTAAATTCATAATAAAATCAACATATAAATCACATAAATCTTGAATAGAAAAAATAAAGGATCACAAATCGACTAAATTGTTTTCCCTAATATAACAACTAGTTATACATATTGTAAAAATAAAAACATGAAAAAGTGAAAAAAATATCACCAAAAATTGATGAAACGTGAAAATCTCTAATTTTTGCAGTTTCTTTTCCTTTTTCTTTTTTCTCTTTCCTCTTTCTCTGTTGCAGCAGTTGACTTTTCTTTTTGTTTTCCTTCTCCTCTCTTTCTCTCTCCTCTTTCTCTTTTTTTTTTCTTTTCTTCTTCTTGCTATTTTTCCTTCTTTTTCTATCCGTCAATCCATCTGCCTCTCTGTCCATCCTTCTGTATGTATCTTTTCTCTGCCTTCTGCCCCTTCTTTGTATCGTACCTCCTCTATAATATATATATATATATAATTTGGGCCTCCAATTAAAATTTCTAATACAAGTCAATTGAGGTCCATTTAACTACAACCCATTTAATATATTATTTCTCTCCAAAGAATTCATCATTGAATTTTGCCATTTCAATCATTTTTGCATTTTTTTTTCCAATTCTTCATTAAACATAAAATTTTACCTACAAAATATAATTTAAGATAAATTAGGTAGAATTTAATCCAAAAAACAATAAAATATCATGATTTAAGGTCATAAATAAGTTTACAAATACACTTATCATGAAGCTTATCTAAAAATTTTCCCTATGAATTCACAGAGGTTGCCCAAAAGTATATATCCATCTTGTGTTAATAGAGATGAAACATTTTCAAAGCTTTCTACTTCCGCAAGTGTTCAAGTGCATAATTGGAGATAAATAGTGAATGTTATATTTTATAGGTCTATTTAATTGGAATAATATTTTATACCAACATCTGGAATTTTCCTTTGAGTTTGGTAAATGAAGTTTCCATGCGTATAATGAATTTCAAAAATTATAATGTGAATGTGAATGAGTCACATTACTTAGTCCTCATATTTAGCTTCTTTTGATCTACTGTTCACATGATAGGTAATTTGATTTCACATTGGCTATATCGCACTGTTATTTATGTTACCTTTTTTCAATTTGATCTATGACTTAGCATTTCCATAGTTCAGAGGTTAGGTATGCAACTATACAATGAGTTAATATTGACTTTTTTTCACTGATTACTTTGTCAAGTGATTTGTTTGAACTATTGTTTCATCAATTTTAGACATGTTTTTGATTAGTTCTTGTATTAGATTGATTTCATACTCAATACTAGCAAATATGTTTTTGACTACTACATGTGTGATTTAGGATCTTTTGAGTTGAGGAACTTGTTTAACCATGTTATATCTATGACACTTTTAAAGTGTTTAATATTGCTTAGCTTTTACTCTTTACTTATGGTATAAATTTAGAAACATATAAGCTTGTATAACTTGGTATAGTTTGTTTGATTGATGCATTAAAGTTGAAAAGTTTAAAATTGATCGTGTTAATAGAAGTGGGGCTATTTTTTACTCCGCAAAGTGAAAGTAAGTATGTCATTTCTAGACATTACATAATTAAAAATATTTTATTCCACTTGCAATTCAACATAGGTGCAGTCATATATAATGATTCACATTATTGTCTCATTATAAGCGAGCGTTGAATATTAAGTCTACAAATGAGGTTTCAAACACTTTGTCATAATATGCTTTAAAAGCCTGCTAAATTTCGTAAATCCTTCTTTTATTTTATTTAGTAGAATCTAAGAAAAGCTTGCCTTTTATTTTCCAAGGTAGTTAACGATAAATTCTCTTAAAAAAAGCAAGCTGTGAAAGTTTGATCCCAATCTTAATTAAATTGCGTGTGTATTGTATTGCAAAAATGCCAATTTGAATTCTGTGTACTAAGGTAACAATAATATGTTACATTCTTTCATCTGTAGAAGCATCACCCCCTAAGACACAACCATTTGAAATCATATATTGCGGAAATGCCAATTTGAGTTCTGTGGACTGAGGCAACAATAATCTGTTACATTCTTTCATCTGTCGAAACATCACCCCTTAAGACCACCCATTTGAAATCATATAAGGTTCATAACATAGATGTTGATATCATAATTTTTTTCCTGATGTCATCAGAAGTTTCTAAATTTTGCTATTTGTGCCTTTGTTTGGCTGAAAGTTTTTTCCAGTAGAATGTTTTGGCTTTATGTTTAAATTGTGCTCAAGTTCTGTGTTTCAAATTCACATGTACTAGACACTTGTAATATTTTCGATTGTTCAATATAGAGCAGTCTACTTAACTCACAGCCTAAAACTAACTTCTCTTTCTTGTTCAAACCTAGGTCCTCCAGATCTACTGCTCTATATATTTTGTAAATGTTGCAAGGTATCCTTTTACAACTTATTTGCTATACATTTTCATTTTCTGATGCGTGCTTTATTATTTAATAAATCAGATATTTCTTATTCCTATAACCCTGCAATCTTTATGTATGTCAAACGTTTCTATTATTATGTACTGTCATATTCTACACACACGTGATGTTTTCAATTTTATTTTTGGTGAGTTTCTCAGTTCAGTACAATCGGCTTTTGAAATAATCATCTTGTTAGATGGAGCATTAACGATGCAATAATATGCTCCCAAAACTCTTGAGTAATCCAATAAATCTTAAACTACTTTTTTTAACATCTATAATTTCTACATTAATAAATAAAAAATTCGTGCAACGCACGTATCAACGACTAGTATACCAAATGATGACTCATGACTAATGGTTGGCATTGGATTCTTCATTGAATGAAAACACCTCATTTGGCTTCTAGTTCATTCACTTGATTATTATTTTGACGTTTGGCTTTAAGAGTAAACACTTCATTTTAGAGCTTTATCTCTAGAAATTCTCACTCGAAATAATCAAATCTTCTACTCCCTTTCTATTTTTAGTTTGATTCTAGGTGAAATCAATGGAGGAAATGTTGCTCCTCATGTTGTAATAGCATATTAGCATTGTGTGCGATTTGATGTGTTCTTGGTGTACAGTAACTCGATTGGTTTAGAACTTTTGAGAAAAAAAAATGTCTACTATGGCTTTATTTTTGTACTTCTTGAACATTTTGTAACTTTGGTTGTCATTTTGGGATATTATGGTTCAAGTGAGCATTATCCATTTTTGTGGATGCTCAAAAAGGGATTAAGTTTTGAAAGTGTTCATCAGATCTATAAGTCTTATGGTGAAAAAAGTCCTTATATTATTTTAGTTTTATGCAATTTTATGATTGTCTTTTAAGTTTTCTGAGATTAATCAAATGTTAGCTTGTTTCAAGATACCTGGATCTATAAAATGCGATACTAAATCTTCAAGATAAATATAGATCTGTAGCAAATCTGAAATTTTGTGGACCGATCTTTGTGAAAAAAACCAAAAGAAAACTTGGAGACTGTGGGGAAATACGACACAATGATGAGCTTATTTGGATCTGATTGTATTATTGGCCTAATCTATTAGCTTGTTTAGTGGACTATGTTATTGGGTTGGACTGTTAATGTGGATTACTTGGTGGCCCCTGTTATGTTTGGTTAAAAACATGTTTTTACTTGGGCTTCAACTTCATACATTTTTACTTAAAAGCTAGATGGTGGAGATGTCGCCAAGTGTCATCCTAATGGCCATTGGATAGAGACCTTCTGGAGACTTCTCTTTATACTAAGGTTTGAGTTCGAGTGGTTTTTCATTCTCTCGTTCTTTCATTCTCTCGAACTCTCTTACACTCTCTCACCTTTCTCTGTTCCGCACTCTTGAAATTTGAAGCCTTCTTTAGATCGATATTTGTATAGTCCTTGTATATATCTTGAGTGATTCCTAGAGGATTTTTACTATATCCTTGTGTAGATTTCTGTCTCGATTTGTGTGAGTTTCATACTATGTGATGCAATCTTGGGTGACTCGTTTGAGTGCCTAGTGTAATCTTTGAACAGAGTTTGATTCTTGTAAATATAGTGATTTCTTTCGGTTTGGCGGAAACTCAAAAGGGGATTAGAAACTTTGTTCTAAACCTCATGCCTTAGGGCAAAAAATCTCGTGTTCTTTATCTTTCTTGTTATTTTTGCACATTTACTTTTACAATCGTTTGTTAAAAGTAGCTAATTTGTTGAACTTGAACATTACAATGGTATCAGAGCTTCAGGCAATGGTTTTGGCTTTCGATCTGTGCAGACTTTAAAGTTCTTCACCTGATTCGTTTGTTCATCTTGTTTTTTGAAACCCTAATAAAGGGATTTGGTGAGTTCGTTCCAGATTTACATCTGATTGTTCAAATCTTTTGCTTATATTTTAAAGTTTTCTGGCAAAACGTTTTTAAACTTAGGTTTGAGACTCTTCTAGTTTCCTTTATCTAGAAATCCTAAGAGTTGTTTGGAATTTGAGAGTTGTCTTGATTTTGAGTCAAGAACCATAATATAAAACATCTGCATGTGTTCTTTAATACTATATATTGCAACTGTGATGATTTGTACTATTTTTTGTAAGTTTTACGAAGAGTTGGTAATTGTTCTTGCCTGAAATTGAATCTGTGAAACTTTGAATATTGTATATACAACTTTACCGACTCTATAATTCATTTCTATCTCTTGAGTGTTGATATTTAGATTATTACTTGTTGTGTATATTCCTAGTATGCACTGCCTGATCTGCATACATTAACCATTCATTCAGATTACCATTATGTCTTCTTCTAAATTTGAATTGGAAGTTTTTAATGGTAAATGAGACTTTAGTCTCAGGCTCTAGAAAATGAAAGGTCTTTTACTTCAACAAAAATGTGCAAAAGCCATTGATGAGTGATGGTCAACTAATCTTGAAACAAGTAAAGTTACTGAACAAGATGAAACTGCTTGAAGTTCTATTTTTCTGCACTTGTCTAATAATGTGCGTAGAGAAGTTGGAGAAACAAAAACTGCTGCTGAATTGTGGAAGAAATTAGAGACCACTTATTTGAATAAAATCATGCCAAATAAGGTTTATCTCCTAAAACAATTTTTTGGTTTTAAACTTGACATATCTCTTGACCTTGGAACAAACATTGATAGATTCAACACATTAACCCGTGACCTAGCCAACTGTAATGAGAGACTCTCAAGTGGACAGTTGGATATGGTTTTATTAAATTCAATAGGTGATAAATATAAAGATGTTAAAAATGCTATTGAATATGATAGAAAATGCTAACTACTGAAGTGATCATTAATGCCTTAAGAACTAAGGAGTTAGAGTTAAAATCTAAAAGGAAAGAGTCTATTAGTGGTCTGAATTTGATGGCTAAGTCTAAGTTTAATCCCAAAAACAATAACTTCAATAAGAAACTAGGACACAAGAAGAAAAGAAATCAGAAAGATAAAATGAAATCAAAGGTAAAAAATGTTTTTACTGTCAAGATGAAGATCATTTTATCAAAGATTGTCCTAAAAGACTTAGTGATAATAGAAATAAGTCTAATATTGATGGTGATGCTGCTTTGGCCTACAGTAATGAGACTAATATTGATGAAGTTTGTGTTGCTGCTACCCATCAGCTTAGTCAAGAGTGGGTTCTTGATTTGGTTGTACCTTTCACATATGTCCTAAAAAAGAGTGGTTTGCAGACTTTGAAAATGTAAATGGTGGTCAAGTTTTAATGGGTAATCATATAACATGTCAAGTTGAGGGAATATGAACCATCACTTTAAGAGTAAAGGATAATAATTTTCCTGTCTTCGAAAAGACTAGATATGTTCCTGACTTTCAAAGAAATCTGATTTCTTTAGGTGTGTTAGATTACCTAAACTATGACAATAAGATTAATGCGGGATACATTAAAATCTTGAGGAACTCTCACTTGATTGTTAAAGCTTCCAAGAAACATGGACTTTGCATTTTGCAAACTCAAATATTTTAGACTCCACTTCAGCAGCAATTTTTGTTTCTAATGATAAGTCACAAATATGGCACAAGAGATTGAGTCATATTAATAATAAAAGGTTGTAGATTTTGAAAAGACAAGGTGTATTTGGAAAAGATAACATTGAAAAGCTCAATTTTTGTGATTATTTCATCTTAGGAAAGCATAATAGGTTAACATTTTTGCCTGTAATATATAAATCTGTGTCTATACTTGAATACTTGCATGTTGATCTTTGGGGACTAGCTATTGTGCCTACTCATACACGTTTTAAATATTTCTTACTGATCATTGATGATTTTTTAACACAAAATTAGATTTTTTTTGTTAAAATCTAAATCTAATACTTTTGCTTCCTTTAAAGATTGGAAAAACTTTGATTGAAAACCAAACTGATAAAAAGATAAAAGTGTTAAAAACTGATAATGAGTTTGAATTTTGCAATTATGAGTTTGATGAGTTGTGCAAACTACATGGTATATTAAGATATAGAACTGTTACACACACTCTACAACAGAATGACTTAGCTAAAAGAATGAATAGAACTATACTTGAAAAAGTTAGATGCATGCTTTTAAGTTCTGGTCTTCCCTAGTTATTTTGGGAGAAAGCTGCAAAAACTGCTAATTATTTTACTAATAAAAGTCCTGCTAGTGTTATACATTTTAAAACCTCTAAAGAAATGTGGAATGGAAAACCTGTTGACTTTAACAATTTAAAAGTCTTTGGATGTACAACCTTTGCACATCAATCTGAAGGAAAATTGGACCCTAGAGCACTTATGTTTAATTCGGTTATGGTGAAGGGTTAAAAGGGTATAGACTGTGGGTAAGGAAAACCAAATGATATAAGATCATTATAAGTAGAAATGTTGTGTTTAATGAAAATGATCTACCTTATTTGAAAAATGATAATATTTCTGGACCTTTAAATCAAACAGAGAGTATAGAGCGAGGACTGAAATTGAGGTGAAGCAAGTTGAAGATGATAATCAACTACCTAATGTTCAGACTAGAAATGTTGATGTTGATGATGAAACTAATAGAATTGATGAGTCTGAACAATCTGAAGTCGGTTGAGAATAAGATCAATCCTTAGATTATTATCAGCTAGTTCGAGATAGGCAAATAAGACAAGTTAGACCACCTGTGAGGTTTGATGATGAAGTGTATTTGCTTATTGTTCAAGGGTTTATTGAAAATGAACCTGTTTCTTATGATGAGGCTATGAGTAGCAAAGATTCCAAGCATTGGCTTGAAACAATAAAAGATGAAATGGAATCTCTTAACAAGAATAAAACATGGGTTTTTAACAAATAGACCTAAGGAAAAAGGGATTGTTGATTGTAAATGGATCTTTAAGATAAAAATAGGGGAACAAAGTGAAAATGACATTAGATACAAAGCTATACTAGTGGTTAAAGGCTTTACTCTGAAGGAAGGAATAGATTTGAATGAAATATTTTCTCTAGTTGTAAAATTTACGATTGTTAGAGTTATATTAGCCTTAGCAGCTCAGTTTAATTGAGAATTTGATCAATTGGATGTTAAAACTGCCTTTTTAAATGAAGATCTTGATGAAACTATTTACATAGAACATCTAAAAGGTTTTGAAATAAACAAAAACTCTGACCTTGTATGCCTTCTTAAAAAAATCCTTATATGATTTAAAACAAGCTCCAAGACAATGTACAAGATATTTGATATGTTTGTGCTTGGACTTGGTTTTAAAAGAAGAAATTTTGATACGTGTCTTTATTGCAAAGGAAATAGTTGTGAAAATTCACTCTATCTTCTCCTTTATATTGATGACATGCTTTTAGTTAGTCATGACATAAAGAAATAGAGTTAATCAAAAACAATTTGAAACCTGAATTTGAAATGAAGGACGTAGGTCCTGTTAGAAAATATTTGGTTATTGAAATTAAAAGGAATAGAAGGGAACGCATACTTAGTCTAATTAAAAAAAACTGATGTTTTAAAACTGTTGGAAAAATTTTCTATGAGTGATGCTAAAAGTGTGAGTTTACCTTTAGCAAATCATTTTAAACTTTCAAATGACCAACGTTCTAAATTAGAAACTGAGTTCAAAAGAATGGCAAAAGTGTCATATTCTAATGTAGTTGGGTCTGCCATATATCAAATGGTTTGTTCTAGGCCTAAGTTTGCTTTCTCTACAATTGTATTGAGTAGATTCTTGTCAAATCCTGGTGAAAATCATTTGGGAAGCTATGAAATGGCTTCTTAGATACATTAAGATAACTTGTGACTCGTGAATTCATTATAAGAAGTAATCTGATGGTGTTATCTTAAGGGGTTACAATGATTCTTACTATGCAGGTAATAGAGATATTAGGAAATTCACTTCTGCCTATGCGTATACTTTGTGTAATTCTTGCATTAGTTGGAAATCTCAACTACAAAAAAATTGTTGCATTATCTTCAATTGAGGCTGAATATATTGCTGCAACTGATGCTATAAAATAGGGTATTTGGCTAAAAGGACTGTTAAATGAATTTGGTTTTGTTAAAGATGTTGTTTTATATTCTGATAGCCAATTTGCCTTTAATTTGAGTAGGAATCTTGTTTTACATAATAGATCTAAACATGTTGATGCAAAATTTCATTTTATTAGAGATGTTACCTCACAAGGTATTGTGAAACTTGAGAAAATTTCCACTCGTTTTAATCCCGCTGATATTGGAATTAAAGTTCTACCTTTAAATAAGTTTTTGGACTGTTTAAGTCAGCTGAACATTGATACTTGCTGATTTGTATATCAGGTATAAGAGCAAATGATGCCATAATGGAGAAATCACTATACATGAAACTGGGATCATTGTACCAAGGTGGAGATTGTAGAGAAATATGGCACAATGATGAGCGTATTTGGATCTGATTGTATTATTAGGTTGATATGTTGACTTGCTTATTGGACTGTGTTATTGGACTGGACTGTTAATGTGAATTACTTGGTGGCCAATGTTCTGTTTGGTTAAAAACGTGTTTTTACTTGAGCTTCAGCTTCATACGTTTTTACTTAAAAGCTGGACGGTGGAGATGTCGCCAATTGTCACCCCAATGGCTATTGGATGGCGACCTTCTGAAGACTTCTGTTTATACTAGGGTTTGAGTTCGAGTGGCTGTTCATTCTCTCATTCTTTCATTTTCTCGAACTCTCTCTGCACTCTCTTGCCTTTTCTTTGTTTTGCACTCTGAAATTTGAAGCCTTCTTTAGATCGATGTTTGAATAGTCCTTATATATATCTTTAGTGATTTGTAGAGGGTTTTTACAATATCTTTGTGTGGATTTCTGTCTCGATTCGTGAGGGTTTCATATTTTGTGATGTAATCTTGGGTGATTCGTCTGAGTACTTGGTGTAATCTTTGAACAAAGTTTGATCCTTGTTAATATAGCGATTTCTTCAGGTTTGGCGAAAACTCAAAAGGGGATTATAAACTTTGTTCTGAACCTCTTGTCTTAGGGCGAAAAATCTCGTGTTCTTTATCTTTCTTGTTATTTTTGCACATTTACTTTTACAATCGTTCGTTAAAAGTAACTAATTTGTTGAGCTTGAACATTACAGAGACTAATCTTTTGTCAAAGGTTCATTCGAGGCTTTGGAAATCTAAGATAAATCTAGTATGGGTGTGTATAGAAAGAATTTGAATGAGAAGACTTGGAAACATTAAGCCCCTATTTGATGGTGATTTTAATCTAAATTTTAATTTAAATCAAAATCAACAATCAAGTATAAATCCATAACTTTTCAAAAATACATTTCATCAATTTTTATCAAAATTTACTAAAACTTTGACTTTTAATCCGCACCAAACAGGATTAAGTATGAGTCGTATGACACCCATTTTTTGATTTATCTATCTGAGTTTTTCTTTTGCATGCCCTTTTTCTGTGAAATAAATTGCTTAGTAAGAAAATTCTGCGTACAATATGCAATCTGAGATATACTTTGCATATTCTAATATTGATTGAATTATTAATTAATACATATTGTGTATTTTTTTTTTCAAGACTTAATCATATTAATTAGTGATTGCATACCATCTGGCTCTTTTTGGATCTTAAAATTGCTTAGTGTAATTTTTTGACGTTCATAATTTCTTGGTATTTGTCTTTTTAAAAAATGACAATTGTTAAATTTGAATTGAACATGTTTGATGGGAGGGGTATATTGATATGTGGGGACAAAAATTAAAGGCTATATTGATGCAACAAAAATGTGCTAGAACCTTAGATAATTCTTGGCCTGCTAACATTAATCCCACCTAGAGAATTGAACTTGAAGAAATTACATGAAGTACCATTTTCTTGCATTTATTTGGAAATGCTACAAGAATCATTGGTGATACTAAAATTGCTACAAAACTATGAACCAAAATTTAGGCTCAATACGTGACTAAAATTTTTCCAAATAAGTGTTATTTGTTGAAATGTTTTTTTTAAAAATAGATTCTTTTGTTTACTTAAAAGAAAGCTTAAAAAGGTTTACCAAACTGATTAAAGACTTAGCAAATTGTGATGAAAAACTTTCAAAAGATCAGTTGATTGTGGTCCTGATAAACTCCATACGCGAAAGGTATAGAGATCTTAAGAATTCTTTAGAACATGGTATAATAATTAATGAATTAAGGAATAGAACTATAGAGCTTAAATCTAAAGCGGAAGAAAACCGAAGTGGAGAGTCCTTAAGGGTGAAAAGTAAGGGTGAACACGGTTCAGTTTTGGACGGTTTGTGTTATAATTTCAACTCAAATCATTTCATGCGATTTGGAAAAATTCCAAACCAAATCATTACTTGCGGTTTGGTTCAGTTTTAATCCGTGGTTTACCTATCGACATTATAGT
>CAIGRL010154274.1:0-10519 GCA_903798325.1 Fraxinus xanthoxyloides
ACACATAGTGCTTGTTTGGTAGCGTTTAAATGCTTTTTGCTAGCTGAAGGTGAATGGGTTTACTTATAATCTTTGACATATATGAAGATACACTACTTCGTCAGTTGAGGTCTTTTCTAAGTGGAGGAATGATAGTCAAACACAAAGCTTTTTCCTAGCTGAAGGTGAATGGGTCAAGGTAACTTTTAACACATAGTGCTTGTTTGGTAGCGTTTAAATGCTTATAAGCTGTCAAAACATCATTTTTATCCATATATTTCTTAGGACCCACAACTTTTATCTACTTGATAATCATACATTCCTTGAGTCCCAAGACTTACAATCACGAACTTAAAAGCTACCCCAAGCAAGCATATAACACTTAAAAGCTTCCCAGTTTTTGGAACATCAAATCTAGTTACTATGATCTCCCAGCAGATCTAGCAATGAACTAAGTAGAATGGCAAAGAAGGATCATGTAGCCAGCTTCAAATTTATTGGGAATAAGACTTAGTTTGTTGTTGTGCACATCAAATCAGAGGGAGAAAATTCATTATATGGGGGTAACTCTTCATAGCGAAGTTTCGGAATCCACATTCCTTGATGTGGTGTAAGATTTTAAAGGAAGTAGATTTAGTGGGCTAAATTCCTATTTGTTCATCTGTATGTATCTTAATTAACATATATCCATAAATATATACCATTATTTAGTAATAGTACCAATAGAATTACCGTCATAATCGAATATGTAATCCTATTATGCTCCATTGATAGTTTAATCACTTTCAAACAGGAAATTTTTTGGCTCCATATCCCCCGTGTCTATAAGAGAGATGTTGCCTGACGCTTCTTTTACTAATATTACAGGTTCTTGTGGAGGAAAAATGTTAGCTTTGCAATTTCGAGGCATTATAAGCGTTTCGATGTGTTTGTAGAAGCAGAAGCTAATAAAGCCGCTGGGAAGTATGAAAATGCCTCCATTGATTTCCAGATTGATTTCTATAAAAAGGAGGGTTTAACCCCATTTTCTGCCCATAAATTTCCTATTACAAGTGGTAGGACAGCCAGTTCCTGTTTTCTCTTTATTTTTCTTCATTTTGGTGACTAGATCTGCCATTCCACGTTGGACTAATATCAGTTGACAATATGGTTTCTAGATGTTCCTGAAGGATGTGTTATAATAAGGGAGCACATTCCAATCTCCAACCTCTTCACCTGTCTTTGGTTTAACGAAGTGGATCGTTTTACTTCCAGAGACCAGATTAGTTTTTCAACTGTTAGGGACAAGATTGCATCAAAGACAAATTACAATATCAATATGTTCTTGGATTGTGAAAGGCGTAATTTCGTGGTGCAGGTGATATTCTTATATTTGTTGATAGTTATTATTTCTGAGAAGATAGACTGAAACGTGTATATCTGTTTCTGTTGTATCTGGTTGGTTTCATTATTCTTTTGAAGAAATGTGATCTCCATGATTATGAAATCAACTATTTTATACTTTATTGACCACCTATAAACTGCTTTTACATCTTGTTTTCCCTGTGGGCAATCTACCGTCTTTCAAATATCGTTTTTGAAATTATGCATTCTTTCCCGGTTTATGATCTCCCATTAACTTATCAAATAAAAAGAAATAATACGATCTGCCTTTGAGTAGCAATTTTGAAGAGTGTCTGCTGCTATTTTGTCATTTCTTTCTTTCCCGTATGTAGATGACAGGCTAACACATTATCATTGTTTGATTCGTTTGATAATGATCTGATATCTTAAATAGGAGATCTTCTCCACGATTTGAAGCATAGACTGAGAAGGAAATGAAATAATCTGGCCGCGGTCGAGATTTATAAACGATCCTTTTAATATGAAAAATATCAAAATACACAATGTACTCAATTGAGTGGTGAAAAAGGATTCATGTTACCTCTTTGTCATGATTTTGTTTGATGGCCCTTCTTATTCTGATTGCCTGTCTACTTTAGTCAGGAAACGAGGCTTCATTTGTTGTTGTAACTATATTGCAAGCTTTTGGTCGAGCTCGTAACTCTTATCACCTTTTTAATTTTGCAGGGGTACCACAGAGACTTGCTTGAGAACTGGGCTCCCCCTCCTCCAGACGCTATTGTTCTCGTTCATCCTCCACCCCCAGTTATTTATGAAAAACTGAACTCCCCACCCGGGACTTATACTGACAATATTGTGAGTAGTCCAATCAAGAAGGTTCCCACAAAGCGTGGGAGAGACCGGAAATCGAGGCGTCACCGGAAAGTCAATGCCGGCAGCAAGGGTATCACTGCAACTTAAAAAAATTTTGTTCTAGGCAAATTTTTATTCTTTCCTACCCTGGTACAAGATAATTCACTGCAGGGATAGGAATTTGTGCAAGTTGAGTTTTATAGTTATGCTTCTACACAGCAGCTTTTATTTTGCTTTTCTATAATTTTTGAAAATGATACGATATTAAATTATCCATTTTTTGTTGTACATATTCATAATTTTTCTAATAATTATCAGTGGTTGTTCCATTCCCTATAGATGGTTGTCATTTATTATTTTTGCAATTAATGCTGAGAAAATTACTTTAAATCCTAAGTGATAATTTTTTTTAGAAAAAACATGTACACATTCTCTCTCTATTTGCAACCACAGCAGAAAGCGGAAAGGATTTAGGTTCCGTTTGGAAGCACTGTTTTTCCATGGAAATTTTTTCCATTTTCCAAGAAACAGCATGTTTAATAGGATTAATTTTCCTAGGAACTCATCTACTTGGCTGCCACCTTTACGCGCCCCTTTTCCAAGTTTTTGAGGAATTTGTTTTCCTTTTGGTTTTGGTGGAAATCTATTTTCCATTTTTTTTTTGTTTTTTTGCAATTGGAACAAATTCCAAACTCAATGGTAAAAAAATTATTTATTTAATTGACAATTTGCATGAAAAACAAAACCAAACGAACACAAAAATTTCGAATTTTTTTTGGCAATCAAAACAAATTTTAACACCAATTCTAATAAATTTTATCCATTTAATCGACAATTTCATGAAAAACAAAGACAAACGGATCAAGTGAGAAATTACCAATCAAATATAATTTCGCTGCTTTTTTATGACAATGTCATAGTGTAGTTTGTGAATTTCGATGATGCCTTGGCAATTGACACTCTCTCCAAATTGACTGATAGATTCATCCTTAAATTGAGGTTTTCGACTGTGATGACATGGCGGAGGGGTGACTAGTGGTTGATGGACGTCATACTCATCGATTTGGAGGGAGTGTAAATTGACGAGGAATTCAAGAACAATGTCATGGCATTGTTGTAAAAACATAGTGCATGACTTCGCACCATCCCTACATCATTCTGCTTTCGAGTTTCGACTTTGGCTGCAGAGAGAGAAATGATATATATGTTTTTAAAAAAGTAGTTTTTACGTGATTATTGATAAAAAAAAAATCATTATACGTAATTTTTGAAATTGAAACTTAAAAAGTAGGGTTTAAGGCAATTTTATGGAAGTAAAATGGACAATATGAAAATGGCCTAATATTTTTTGGTTAATTCAAATATGCAAAATCGCATTAGTGACTAACGACTTTAGGTTCCAAAAATCTCTCACACTTCACAAGAATAATTGAGGAAAGCTTTAAACCCTAGAAAGCAGTAGTCTTCTTATTGTACTGATCAAAAACCCTGTCAAGAAACGATATTCAACGCAACAATGGCGAATCGACGCTGTATTCAAAACCTAAATCGTTATCTACAATCCCTAAGAACTCGAGCTCCGCACCTGAATCCCCAATTTCTTGTGCCTACCTCGAAATACACTCCCCACTCCGCCTTGACTCCCAAATCACTACATCGCTTATTCAACAGTAATGATATTAACGCACAGAGTGTATTTTTCCGAAACTTCTGTTCCAAAAATCGAAATGATGATACTGACGAGGAAGAAGATGAGGATGATGACTACGAAAGTGAAGGAGAAGACATAGAGAGTGCGGATGATGAGAGGGAAAATGAGAGAGCTGTATTGTCTCCCGAGGATAAAGAAAAAGAGGCAGCTGAAATCGGGTACAAAGTGGTAAGTCCGCTTCAAAAGTCTGACCGGGTCTTCAAACCATACGAACCGGTTTTTGCTGTGGTTCAGGTTCGTTGAATAATCCCGCCCAATTTTTTCATTTGTCTTTTGTTTTCTTCAATTTTTGTTGAATTTTGGACCAAGATTTGATTTTGACTTGAGTTTTAGTGAAGTGTGGTAGCTAAGAACATGTTTGGTCAAGCTTAAAAGATTTACTTATAGGTAAATAACGAAGTTTTGGTATAATTAATTCGATTTATTAGTGAAAGTTGGAAATAAGCAAGTTATGACAAAAGTTACTTGAGTAGAAGTAACTTTTTTTACATATAAGAAAGCAACAAGTTGTCGTGTCTGGACACAAAAAAGTTGCTTACTTTTATGCTTGGCCAAGCGTGCTCTTAGCATAAAATATGCTGAAACATAATTTACAAAATACCAATTAATTTCGCGTGCCATACTGGAAAAAGGTTGTACTTATTCGTTCCTTAAGCAGAATAATTGTGTTCTTGTAAATATCTCAACTTTGGACACTTGTATAAAAGTGTTTGCTCAAATAATTTTTTCTGCTGTTGTTGTCTGTTGCTTAGATTGGGTCACATCAGTTTAAGGTGAGCAATGGGGATTGCATATACGCAGAGAAATTGAAGTACTGCAACGTCAATGACAAGGTTATTGAACTCGCATTTAGTTTGCATCGATTCTTTTCGCCTGGTCCTATTATTTATCAGTAGTGCAGAAAAAATATTACTTGTTTCTCATAAGATGACATCTAGGATACTTCTCTCTTTATAACTCATCTTGTAGTTTGCTTGTCTATGAAATGGAAACTTCTGATAGGTTGAACTTTACTAGCAACAATACTTCACAAATATCTTGGACTCAGCATTACTAATTCTTTGTTCTAAGCAAAACCTTGTATTTAGGTCCATGATAGAGTGCACAAGTCACAGAAGGCCTTCAGTTGGTTGGGTAATATTTTGGATTTAGGTCCAATTAAACTAAAAATTGGAATTTGACGTTGGTAGATACGATCGCTCATAAATTTTCGACTTACATTTCTGTTTCTCTAGTTACTACGACTTGTGAAGGGGCATAGCTCATTAGCCAATAGGGCATTTGAGGTACAATAACAATGTTATCTTATTGCCTGTAGTGGTTGACCTTGTTATGGAATATCCAAGGCTTTGAGATGTATGTTGCTATTTTGTTATGTCAAAATCACATAGTGCCACTACGCTGGATATTATTGATCGGAGGTTTAGGAGATACTGCGCTTTAAACTAATTCGTGGATGTTCTATCTTGAACTTGTTGAAATACGGTTTTTCATGTAGCAGTATACATTTTCATATATTTTCATATTGAATTTGTTTAATTATCTATTTGTCGATGTCAGCTATTTAATATTTGTAGTGACTCTGTTGGGAATGTCAACTGATGCAATGACTGACCGTTCTGTTGCAGTTGATCCTCAATAAGGTTCTTATGTTGGGATCAAAAACTCAAACAGTCATTGGTCGACCAATTTTGCCAGATGCTGCTGTTCATGCCGTTGTTGAGGAGCATGTAAGATAAGATTGAATATTACATTTTTCTGCAACCTGTGTGAGATCTGGCTATGTTTCATAAATAATGCACATATTTTGTAGTTGAATTGAATCTATTGCTCCCGGCTCCTCCCTATGTATACTTAAAAATCAATTCATAAACAAGATTCTGGTGTGCCAAACTTTACTGATGATAAGATCATCATCTGATCTCCTTTACAAACTAGGGAATCTGATTTCTCAAGTTCTTATCCGGAGGAAATACCAAGGATGATGTAGAATTGGGTGAGCTATGCGGTGAATATGGCAATTATAAGCTTCATGACACTTGTAATTTTGTTTTCTTCTATGATGTTGGTTCGTTATGATTAATTTTAACATGAGTGAAAATGAACTTAAAGCCGTGTAAAAAAAAAAAAGAAAAGTTGATAATCTATGTGATTGTTTAACAATGCTGCAACTATTGTTTGAAAGTAATTGCTTATTGATGGAGGGGTAAACGATCTTATGGTTTATCCTCCTTCCCTAGCTCTCTCACGGTGCCAAGCAAGTTTAAGCATCTTTATCCCTTTCATGGAAGACAAGGATTCAGGGCTACTACTTGCTTCTTCTTTGATAAGCACCATTTCATCTTGCAGGCACTAGATGCAAAAGTGATCATATTTAAGAAAAAGAGGAGGAAGAATTATAGAAGAACCAAAGGACATCGCCAGGTAATTGAAATTTTTATCAATTAGAATTATACTTCATTAATATTGTTCTTTTCCGTTTCTTCTTGTGCACGCTCTGGCTCTTTCTTCTACATGTCCAAATAAATAGATGGGTTATTCTCTAACTAAAACCTTAAATTTGGTTCCCATCGTCTCCCCGTTTCAGGAATTGACAAAATTGAGGATAACAGATATATCAGGGATTGAGAAGCCAGAAAATATGCCATCTTTGGAGACGGAGAAGAAAGAAAAGATACCATCTTTGAAGACCGACAAGAAAGAAAAGCAAGAAATGATACCTGTTGCAGCTTAATCGGGACTTGTGTTCAAATGGCTGGCTTTAACGGCTTTTGCACAGCCCATGCCCCCAGGGGTTGGGGACGGGCAGGCTGTATGTTCGTTATTTTCTTCTCTAATTTAGTCTTCCCTCCCTCCATTTTCCATGAACACATCTGATATAGATATTTAAAATTAGTCAGAGATGCTGCTTGAGACAGCTTTGTTTCGTCATTCTTTTTTCTCACGATATAAGCATGGATGTTATAAGAGCAAATATGTATAATATAATAAACTCTTTTAAGATAATAAACTCTTTTAAGTTCTTTTTTTCCGTAATACTGTACCAAACATGGCATAAGGGCTAAGTTATGCGTCTTGCAACTTTTGAGCAGAATATTCAGTGACAAGACAGTTAATTATTCGCACACCAATTGATCAAACCACGAAATGGCCTGCCAATGGGGCCATCGCACCACCAACTCCATGGGGAAAGCATATGCAAATGGAACAGTAACTTAATGGTTCACCTAGACTGTTTATGCTCTCTAGTTACCGATCTATAGAATTTTGGCAATAATCCTCGAAATAAAAATTCCAAGTTCTGAGTAACAATTAAGTTCATTCATAACTACAAGTCTCGATACAGCTCGACTTGTATTGTTTTCTATTCGTGCATAGGCTAAGTTATTTCTCCTACCACAAAGCAGCACTGAAAAAGATTAGCATCCACAATGGTTGAGATTTGATAACCCATGTATCCTTGATTCCGAAGCTTCCATGCTTTGATAACATGACGATTTCAACTCTATAAGCCATCACTTACCATGCAAGTGAAATCACAGGAAGCCCTTCAACTTTTGCTTTTGTTCATAAGAATTTAATTCCTCATTCTTAATAAAAGAAAACAATTCATCGACCACAGCTGCAGATGAAATACCCTCTGCACGAAGAGATCCCGTGAACTTTTCTACATCTTCCTTCCTTTCTAGATATTCAACGCAGGTGATCAAGGTGTCCTTGTTTGGGTCAGGAAAATACGTTGAGATTGCCTTCTTTAATGCTTCCACAGCTTTCGAAACTTGATTTCTCATGATATATCCACCAGCCAAATGGCGCCATGTAATTGCATTAGGATCACCCCCTTTCGATATTCCTCTTTCTAAAAGAGCTTCAGCCTTCTCCAAAAGACGATTCCTGCAATATGCATCAATCAAGAAGTTGGGAATACGGAAATCATAGGACAATCCTCTCGATTCCCATTCCTCAAAAATCTTCTCAACGCCTTCAATGTCATCAAACTTCATTAACACTCGTATCATGCTTATGTAAACCTTATTAAGGACTTTGTTGTTTTGTTTGTACTCATTCCATATTCGATATAACTCTTCTTTCTTGCCCATTTCTGCATAGAGGTTGAGGATGAAAATTACTAAATGATCCTTTCTCTTCGTCTCACCCATCAAACTCTCTATTTTATGCAGCATTTCCAGTGCTTTATCCACAAAACCCACTCTTAAGTATTTTTGAGCTACAATAGCATACATATTCCAGTCCAGAACAATGCTGGAATCAGATTGCATAATACTTAAAATTTTCTCCATTCCTGCAGGATCAGAAGCCATAGCACAAGCACTCAAACGAATGGTGAGTGTGTATCGATCAAGAGGAATACCCTTTTCTTCCATTTCATTGATTAAACCATCAACCTTTTCCCGGTTTCCCAATTGATAGTAGAGTTTCATCATCATATTGTACCATACTGGTCTAGAAGCATAACCCATGTCCCTAGCTTTCTGCATAATGGCCTCTGCTTTATCCACAGACTTAGCAAGCACGTAGCAGTTGAGAAGGGCAACATGAGCAACAACTTTCAAATTTTCTGGGATGGTGTCGAAATAATTCTCAACTTGTTCTAAACCGTAAACGCTAAACAATAAACGCATTCGGATGGCAGCATCTGAAGAATTCATGGGGAAGTATCGTTTATCAGTCATCCATCTAGATACCTGAACATATATTTCGAGAAGAACTCAGGAGATTGGTTCATATGATAATGATACTGCAACATCGCTAATCTCTATACATCAGATCATCATGGAAACAATTATTTCTTTAGATAATTTTCTCAAACAAATTCAAATTTGGTTAAGGGGAGCATATTGTTGCTTTTAATTGTTCTTCAGAAATAGCATTTCCTAGAATCCTTACCTAAATTTCTATTCACTCATTGTTGTTATTATATATATCTTATCAATTCATCAATTCCTGTCCCCCTTTTTTTTTTCTGGCAACATTAATTTTTCATGGTTCAAAAACTTCTCTTGAGAGCATTCTTGGCCAAGCATTTTTCTCAAAACATGTCTGGAAATATAAATAACCTTTACTTACTTTTAAGCTTATCCAAACAAGCTCTAAATATCAATATCTTCTACTGAAAACAGTAGAAATCACAATATACAGGCCAATGGATGAAGCAAACAGTTTTGTACAAACACTGCAAAATTACAGGGTAAAACATTCTAAAACATTAACAAGATGCGAATAATTAAAATTAAATCAAAACAAAATGTTTAACTAACCCATTAGCTTAAATCAATAAAAACTCAACATAAAACCAAAGATAAAGAAGAGGTAATAATAATAATAATAATAATAATAATAATAATAATAATAATAATAATAAGAAGAAGAAGAAGAAGCAAACCTCAAGCGCATGTTTGAATCTTTTGTAAAATTTCAACTCGTTGATTATATGTTGAAGGTGTGATTTATGAACAGTATTGCCTTCTCTGATCCACTGGTCGAGGACTGGCACTACTGAGACATTTGGGTCACCCAATGGCGAGATTCTCCTGTACAATGACTTCGATTCCAACCCATTTTCTGAGTTTCGAACTCGGGTTGAACTTGAGCTAAAAAATCGCTTACAGATTATTTTTTGGAAGAAATAATTGGCTTGCGAATTGAGAGAAACTGAAACAGAAAAACGCTTCATTGGATTTGGATTTGGGAGAATGACAGTAGGACTGATCGGAGGGGCGGGGTGGAACGAGGTCATATGTTTTGGACTGGGCCAAATCCTTGATCTGAGTTAGAATTGGGTTTCCCTTCTTGGGCTTTTAATTGGATCGCGAAGGATAAGGAAAGCCATCTAAGGCGGGGAGAGGAACGAGATTATATGTTTTGGGCTGGGCCAACTCTCTGATTTGATTGGGGTGCCCTTGTTGGGCTTTTAATTGGGGTGCCCTTGTTGCCCATCAACGCCTTCCGTTAATTCAATCAAAGTCAAAACAATTATTTTCAACATATTTATATTACTATTCATTAATCATTAATATCCACACATATTTAGTGAAATCCATATTCAGTATAAAAAGATAGAACACTGGTGCTAATTGATAAAGTAGAAAAATAGTAAACTTTTACATCGACTAACAAATAATTAATTAAAATTTTAATTTTAATCTAATTGCATTGATTCCATCGAACATCGATATCTTCGCTATTTGTTAATATCATTGTCACAGCGCACTCTATACATGATTCGATCGAACCATTTTTAATGAACTCATGTACATATATACCTAATCGCATTTTTTTTGGCTTCCCTTGGTTGCGACAAGCTGGAAAATTGGCCACTCAACGAGGAACAAGTGCCTGCCACCATTTCCGTCGAAAAATTATATTTCGGAGGCCTAAGAATAAAAAAGTGACAGCGAATTAGCCTCGGAAAATGGAAGTGGAGATGGAGAAAGAAAGTATAGTTTCATGGAATTCTCGAGGCAATGGTTTTTTTGTTTGGTCTCCTGGAGAGTTTTCAGAGCTCATGTCGCCTAAAATTTTCAAGCACAATAACTTCTCGAGCTTCATTACACAGCTAAATACCTATGTTAGTCCCCTTTCCTTTTTTTTTTTTTTTTTGGGTTAAATTTT
>CAIGRL010154294.1:0-13890 GCA_903798325.1 Fraxinus xanthoxyloides
AAAAAGGAAAATAAAAATAAAAACTAAATTGTAATTATACTCTTAAAATTTTTAAAAGGAGAAAATGCAAAAAATATGAAATGTAAGAACGTTTTGCACACTATATGCCAAACGTAAAGACGTTTTATGCTATTAAACCTTAATTAAAGCAACAAAGAGATAAAATTAGAGAGTTAACATTCAAAGTCTCTGTTTTATTGATAGCCCAAGCCCCGAGGTTCAAAATGAGATTTACAATCAGAGTAGAATACACTATTTCAGAGTAGATAAGACTTATCTCAGTATTCCAATAAGAACAAATAGACATAAATAATTATCTCATAATTTTACAACACTTTCTTTTGATGACTACTTGAACAATAATGATCTCATTAAAAGCTTAGTTTAGCAAAAATTCGGTAGAATAAAAATACCAAATAAAGGAGTAAATAGTACAAATAATTATAAGAAGATTGGAGTAATATAATGTTGTATCGTTAAAACCTTGTTAAGAAAATCCAATAGAATAAAATTTGAGCAAAAGAAAAAGTACAAATATTCCCCTGATTTCAATAAATGAAAATTTTTGTTTCAAGTCATTCATGTCTTGTGCACCAATGTCTTCTTTATCACAATTCTCATAAAGTACGTCTCATATTGTCTTGTATAGTTTTCAAACAATATCGTCTTCATATAAGATATTTATCAATTTTTGATGATTCTAGTAACTCGATGATTTAAACAATAGCTCTTGTTCTCTTCAAAAGTCTCGTCCATATTGGAATGTTATTTTGAGGAAAAATGTTTTATGAGTTATTAACATTCATTATACAAAGAATATATTTCGTTAAAATTTTATTAAGAAAAATTCCAATGAATGAAAAAACTAAAAAAAAAAAAGTATATTATTCTTTTTAGTACGTTATAAAAGTCACACCATTAAAAGTCTTATCAGAAAAATTCAATGAGACAAAATTTTGATCAAGAGAAAAAAAAAAACGTACAAGATATATCTTTCCCCTTTCGATACTATCACTTGAATTATATGCTTCAAGCGTATTAAATTCTTCAGGGATAACATTAATAGTTATGCCATTAGTTGGCTATAACGACATTTCAAATTTTATGCATTATCAAGATAACAAGATTTGGACTTGTGATGATTCGTCCACCATGATCTTTGCTAAAATTCATTATGTTGAGAGTCATGCATTATATAGTAAGACTTCATTTTTCTCATTTCCATTTCGCATAAGTATATTTCTTTAAACTTTTGGACTATAGGTCTAGAAATTTCAAGATTATCTAGCAAATTCAATTTTACTATGATTTACGCGTTTGTTTGACCAATTATTTCTTCGATCAATATACTTCAATAAATTTATTTCAACATCCTCTCTATTTATAATGTGAAGCCTGTATATTATGTAAAAATATATTGTTGACAGTTTTTTATTTTCAATTCTTTTTCTTTCTCATAACGATTGAACTTATTGAGATATCTCCTATTCCAGTATTTCAAATATTGAACCTATTTTGGAATTTTATAATTAATTATGTTTATATGTTCTGTAAGAGTATACGCTCCTAAATGGGATCATCTTCATCATCGAGCAATTTTCTTTTGAAGATTTTTGTCTTAGAATGAATATATTCACACTTCGGCGTGCCATAGATATATCAAGGATAATGTTCACAAATTATCCTTCAAAGACGTCAATTCAGGTTGGAGTATTCAAAGTTGGTGCGTAAGATATTTGTAGATCTCTTTGACCAATAAATGCATATAATGAATTATTTTTTGAACTCCTGGTTTGAATCGTCTTCTACGAGAATTCAGATAATACAATAATATATTTTTACATTATTTCCAATTTCTTAATTCTTCCAACTAATGTTAGGAAAGTTGTTCAATCTGATTGACAATCTGCAAATTGCATTATATAATATCACCCATTAGAATTTGAGATATTGAAGGATTCAAACTACGCATTTATTCTCAACATTTTTTGTTTTCCATCTTAGTGAATTGTTGTAGATTAATTGTACATATATTGTACTATCAAAATAATTGCATAAAAAAATTAGGCTATGACTATAAGTCAAATATAATGGGAAAAAACTTTAATATTGGCACGATGCTTATAGCATTCCTTAAATAGAACTCAAAAGCGCTTTGTTCTTAATACTTATGGTTTAGAAATTAATTGAATGTGTTTAACAAACAATATTTTAAACAATTTATCACCATCCCAACTAACATTTATTAAAAGTTAAGATTTTGGCTAACTAGCATTAATAAGACACACCACCTTGATTGTATGATCTAGAAATTATGCTCATAATTTAAAATTTAAGCAATAATTTCACAAACTTCATGTTACGAATAACATGCAATCATTTAGTAGATGATATTAGATACAAATAATATTTAGATGGTCAACATGGAGAGTGATGAGGCCACCCACATATGTCACCGTAATTACTTTTTAGAAATATATGAAACTCAGTCCCTAGTTTAGCTAATAATGGTTAATGACCAATTTTCAATAAAAAAAAAACATAATATAGGAATTCATTGAATTGAAGAATCTTATGGTTCTTTATTGAATGTCCATTTGAATTCTCAATTTCACATCTTTATTGATCAAGTGATGATCCAACTGACTATGTCAAACAATAAATCAAATTGAACTTCTAGTTCAATATAAGATGTACTTCACTTATACTAATTGACATACTAACTTTAGAAATTTCTTTTGTATTTAGCTGAAAACAAATTACTTGCATAGAATAAGTCTCTTATGTCATTAATATTGAACCGTCTGAATATCTCATAAAATATCAAATCAAATATTCGTTTGATATTCTTCATTAATGATCATAATTGAAGATTGAAATTTTGTGATTGACCTTCTTCAAAAGCATCAACAATGTAAACCTTATGCTTATTGTGGAGCAATGTGTCATTATTTTTCTGAAATATTGAGATTGTAATATCGCGTTCTTCAGGACACATGTAATGGTCTTTTAAAATAGTATAACATTGTACTTATTCGAGAGCAATAACAAATTAAACATATCAATTAAATATGTACAACTAATATATTTTACGCTATGATAAATTGAAGCATGCACATAAAATACAAAAAATTGAATACGCAAGTGTAATGATTATAATCTATACATAATAGACAATTAAAGAAATTGTGGCAGTTTATCAAATGGAATTGATAGGTGGATGCATGTACTAGAATGTTCATTTGATGTAATACATGTAATCTGTGTAATTGAGATAATATGCAATTTTTATAATGAGCAACTCATTCAAAAGAATATATAAACTCGTGGATCTGAATTGATGGGTTCTGTAAGTGGCGTTCCAAAACATTAGGATTATCGATTAATAAATTTTTATTTATTATTATTATTTTTTAAGAATCTGGCTACTGTTAACGTACAGATTTCTCGTGAATGGTTAATTGAATTTTGATCATAATCGTTTAATTTGAAGAACAATGACTTGTGAACATCCTATCCAAATTTCATAGTGAAATCAGGTCACAATGTCACATATGCATTCAATTATGCTATCAGGGTATATATAATGGATGAATTTGAATATCGAATGCATCAATTAGACTCAATGAATGAAAAGATCGAGAATATTTGGTATGTGATTGTCTATGACATATATTATGACTTCATGTGAATTGTTCTTTGATATTATGAAATGTCTGTGAATATCTATGATCATGCATGTTTAATGTTCGAACTATATTTGATTTATTGTTACATGAAATTGAAACATGATTATGAATGAAAAATATCGGTGGATATTTAGTATGTGATCTCATTTACAATTGAAACATGATATATTTTATAAATGTGGCCATCTGTCATGTGTTTTGTAATAATACTGACTATCTGTAAACCTTTTAGAGTTAATTGTAATCGTATGTGACCTTTTGTTACTTATGCTTGAATATATTATTTTATAATTAAAATTATTTTTTAGATGGATTTTGGATATGAAAAATGGTCAAGATTACACACGCCAAACAATAGATACTCTACTATGACATCAAACATAGTAGAATCTGTAAATGTAGTCACGAAGGTGGGAAATAATTACCCAATTCAAGCACTTCTAGAATCATTGCACCAAACAATCCAATCTCGATTTTTCAAGAATAAGGATAATGCACGACACTTTCATAAAGCTTGCAACCAAATATGAGAAGCTACTGAGGGAAAGGAACCATGATGTGAGAAATCTAAAGGTAAAAACAGTAAACTATGTATATTATGTTGATCACGGGTATAACTTTAAATACTTTGTTTGAAGTGAGGAACAATTCTTCATCGTAAATGATTGATATAGCTCAACATTTCAAGTGGATCAACTTCTCTGTCCACATGCACTGGTAATGATAGCAACAATTAAGCCTGATGTGTACGACTGTTGCTAGGTGCATTACACAAGAGATGCATATTTGAATATCAACAAAGAGACTGTTCTTCCTGTAGGTAATAAATTAGAATGGAGTTTGCCGAAAGATCAATATTCAATGGTCAAAGGCCGCTTTAACTCACCAACATTCATATATCTGCCGTTGCTTCTAAATCAAGAGTCATTTATTGCAAAAGTTAGACAATTTTCTTTTGCGTGAATCTTTTAAGCAATCACGTAAAAGTGAAGAATAAAAAAGGATGATGAATCTACTTACGCTAATACTGTTGGATCTGTAATTTATATTATTGTATGTACTAGACCAAATATTGCATATGTAGTTAGTGTTTTAATTGGATTTGTGAATAATCTGCGATAATTACCCTCAGAATTGCATTGAAATGTTTAATTAAATATCTAAAAGGAACTTAGAGTATCTTCAAGAGTCTCTTTAAATTAGAGGTGCTCTCTATTTTAAAGAGTCAACATTTAAAATCACACTCCTAGAGACTCTTTAAATTAATTTTTTAATTTAGAAAGTGAGTAAACTCACTCTCAATAATGAAATGCATTCACGTTATGATGGTTTATCTTAAATACATTTTTGGTATGGTTTCAAAAATTAATAAAGGTAGAGATTGTGAGGTAATTGGGTTGTTGACTAGTTTTGAGCTCAACAGAAATTGGCCTGAATAATTGAAGTGGTGACTTGGCCCAAAGACTTGATCCAAGTTACAATCGTTTATTACTTAGTCGTCCTTACAGGTGTTACACGCTTTATACATTTTGCAAGATAAAAACACGTAGAAGAGTTATGTCTCCTTAAATTTTGTCGTAGTGATGTACAACTGGTTGGGACAGACAATTTAAGAGCATGGTCGCTTACAAGCTTAGGGTGAATTGGACCAAAGGAAATGGTCTAAAATACATATTATTCTGAGTAAAAAATGAACAACAGTTATGCATCCTTAAAAGTTCGAGGTAGTGATATCAAGCTTTCCTTAGATTGCAACACGTAGAAGAACTTAAACCGTTGGATCAAAGTTTAGATGGTGTGTCATATAAATAGAACTCTTTCTACATTCTGTTCTTCATATTTTTCTTTCCCTAGAGATTTCCTGGTGAGAATCAATGTCAAAGATAAATGCTATGACCTCCTATTAGTGAGAAGTTGTTTACCTATTATAATTTTGTGAGAGTTTTTTCGTTCTATGTTCTTGTGAGAATTGGATGTAATCTCGACTTTTGCCTTGTGATTTAAGTGTTGGGTTTTAATTTGTTATGTGGGTCTACATATGTAATTAATTGTGTATTAAAGTTATCTAATAAAGAATTAAAGTTATTGGACTTTGGGCATCTAATATAGTATGGGTCTAAACATGTGTAGAGACCAAATTCCTTTGGATTGTATTTTATGACGAGCCGAAATACATATGAAATTATCTTATTTGGTTATGGTCTTCAATTCATACGTGAATTCACATTCACTGTGCCATTCAATCAACACAAAATACAAGAAAAAACGTATTGAAGAAGAAGATAAAGAAGCCGCAATCAAGAACATGCAATTAATCATCGTCATTCATTCCCAATAGATCAAAGTATGTTCCACACTTTTAATCCTCTTGATGAATTGACATGGAAGATCTTGACAATAAATAAAAGGATTTTCAATATTAAGATTCATAAAGTTTTAAATCTAACAAGTGGTATCAGAGTCAATCCATGTTAAACCATTGAGAATTAAAAAAGAATTTTAGGAATGAAATTCGTACTTTGGATTCTTTGGGATACGAATTTTAGCCTTATATTTCGAATTTTGGAATTTTGTTCGGAGGTTCTAAAACTGTAGCGGTGGGTTGGAGCTCGATGTCACCGACCTTTGGGCGCTAGTACTTGCTAGCTGACAAGGCTGCCTCTTTGTCGCTCAAGCGGCGTTGCTCAACGCTCACTAGTAGCTAGGCTATCGATCGAGCTTTGAGTGCAGGTTATTGTCTGCTCACTAGTGTCAAGCAATGCTCGAGAGTCATATATGCTGCTCGGTAGTTGCTCAAAGTAACAATCAATTTCAAATTTTGGTATAAGTAGTTTCTTTCGGATGTCTAATATTCTAAAATAGATTAGTTGAACTAACATGTTACCAAAGTAACCTTTTTTGTGTAAATTGATTTATTTGGACAATTATAATGGTTATGCGTAACTAATTCATACGGGTATTGATCGGCCCAAATGAAGGTCAATATTAGGTCGAATTATATGCACACATTTGGTAATAAATACGTGAGAATTATAAAGTTTTTTATGTGAACATTGAGTCGGTCTAAAGATATACTTAATGTTTATTATGGTTTACTGTCATTATTTGATTATTATATCAACAATATTACTTAAAAGTTGATATTTATGTCCAAAGATTAAATGTTAATGTTGTGTTTGGTCTCTTGTGATGGGCTCACTATTATTTGAATTTATTGATTGCTTAATATGAACTCTCATGTGAACATGTATTTTTTATTCTCTATTCAATTAATTTATCTGTTTTTATAATATCCGTCAACACTAACTCTATTATTGTGCTTAATGAAACAAGTTTTAAGGACTTGAAAGAGAACTTTCATATCCTTCTTAGCTATATGGATTTAGATCTTGCTTTAAAAACTGAACAATTCGCTGTACTTATGGATAAAAGTTCCACTGATGAAAAATGGGACTTTGATAAGTGGGATCGTTTAAATCGCATGAATCTTATGATCATGAAGTATTGAAGTCCAGAAACATTTAGGGACATTATGTCCGATAAGGTAACTATTGCCAATAAATTTCTTAAAAAAATTGAAAGGCGTTTTGTAAAAAAAGATAAGGCCAAAACTAGTACACTTCTGACGAAAGTATAAGGGTAAATGAAATATATGGGAGTATATCATAGAGATGTTTTATCGTGCTTCAAAATTGAAGACACTAAAGCTAAAGCTATCTAGTAATTTGTTTGTGTATTTGGTTTTATTTTTTTCATGTACAATTCAGTCAATTTAAGATCAATTACAATTGTGTTAAAAGGAGAAGACTCTTATGAGTTCATTTATTATTGTGTGAAATAAGAAGAAAGGTTAAACTAAGAGATAAGTGAAAGTACTCACTTGATAAGTACCTTTAAGAATAAGTTCAAGAAAATAAATAATAAGAAAGTTGCATTGGTTTAGCTAAAAAAAGCAGCAAAAGCCGTTACTTTTGTGAAAATTCGCGACATATGAAGAGGGATTGTACCAAATACCATGNAAAGTATAAGGGTAAATGAAATATATGGGAGTATATCATAGAGATGTTTTATCGTGCTTCAAAATTGAAGACACTAAAGCTAAAGCTATCTAGTAATTTGTTTGTGTATTTGGTTTTTTTTTTTTCATGTACAATTCAGTCAATTTAAGGTCAATTACAATTGTGTTAAAAGGAGAAGACTCTTATGAGTTCATTTATTATTGTGTGAAATAAGAAGAAAGGTTAAACTAAGAGATAAGTGAAAGTACTCACTTGATAAGTACCTTTAAGAATAAGTTCAAGAAAATAAATAATAAGAAAGTTGCATTGGTTTAGCTAAAAAAAGCAGCAAAAGCCGTTACTTTTGTGAAAATTCGCGACATATGAAGAGGGATTGTACCAAATACCATGCTTGACATGTAAAGAAATGTACACTTTCACTTTGGTTTTCTGAGATTAATTTAGTTTCAATACGTAGACATACATGGTGGATTGATTTAGTGCCAATACTCATATAAGTTTGTCTATGCAGGATTGCTTGAACACTTGAAAGTCAAATGATACTGAAATATTTATCTATGTGGACGACGACAAATTAGTTGAAGTTGAGGCTGTATGGACTATTAGATTATTATTAAAGACTGATTTTTATTTGAATTTAAAAGAGACATTTGTGGTATCATCTTTTAGATAAAATTTGATTTATATTTTTGTACTGGACAAATTCGGTTAGTCTTGTTCATTTGGAAATAATTAGTTTTCTTAATTTAAATGTGCCGGGTATCGGCTCTTTATTTGTATATGATAATCTATACTAGAATAATTCAGTTCCCTCGAATGATAAAACCTTGATGTGAATTCACATGGTATTAAACGTAAATTAACCAATGAGAGTTCCACTTCGTTATAACATAAACGATTGAGTCACATCTCTCAAAAGAAAATCGAAAAGCTTGTCTAAATGAATTCTTGATCCCCTTAATTTTTTAAATTTAAATGTTTGTGTTAATCACGTTAAGGAGAAACAAACAAATATAAGGAGAATAGGTGTCAAAATGACTTCAGACGTTTTAGAACTAACACATACATATATCTTTGAGCCATTCTCTTTGGCTTCTTGAAATGATCAATAGTTTTATTATGTTCATAGATGATTTTTCTTGTAATATTTACCTATATCTCATTTATCAGAAATCTCAATCACAATAAATGTTCGAGGTTTACAAAATTGAGATTGAAAATCAATTAGCAAAAGAATAAAACACGTCACTTTTGACAGTGATGGTGAATACTATGATAGATATGATGTATCAAGATAACACAATTTATGGCATTTTGCTAAATTCCTGGAGTAATGCAAAATCTCCCACAATATACTATGCCGGATCTCCTAGTATGAATGGGTTGTTGAGAGATGAAACACAACACTGAAGGTCATGATAAAAAGCATGATTAGTCATTCCTCCTCACGAGAATGTCTTTGAGGAGAAGCACTAAAGACTAGAGTTTACGTTCTCAATAGAGTTCCAAGTAAAGCAACTGTTAAAACCTCTTATGAGCTTTAGATAGGCAAGAATCTAAATTTGAAGCACTTACAAATTTGAGGTTGTTCAACTGAGACAAGGTCTTATAGGCCAAATGAAAAGAAATTCTGAAATAAAAGATTTTAGTAACGTCTCTTTTATATTGGAGATACAGATACATCAGGTAGCAAGAGTTCCATAATACATAAATCAAAAAGGACTTATATCAATAAGATTCTTAAAAGATTTTCGATGTAGGATTGTTAACTGGGTGATACCTATGTTGCTATTGGAGACAAGTTCAGTATCGATCAATATCCTAAGAATGATCTTGAAGAGAAAGAAATGAAGAAAATTATCTATACTTTGGCAGTTGGTAGTGTAATGTATGCTAGGTTTGCACACATCTAGATATAATAGAATGCTAGGCATATATTTAAGTAACTCTGTGATGGATCATTGGATGTTAGTAAAGCGGGTCATGTAGTATCTACATAGAATTAGTGATTACATGATCACATACAATAAATCAAACCAATTGGAGATCATTAAATATTCTGATTTTGATTTTACAGAATGTTAAGAAAGTCGGAGATCCACATTGGCCTATGTCTACCAGCTAGCTGGAGGAGCTATAGCTTGAAAAAGTGTTAAGCGGACACTCATAGCTTCTTCAACCATGGCAGCGAAATAGCATGTTATGAGGCATCCAATCAAAGAATATGACTGCAAAATTTTGTCATTAAAATGCGTATTATAGATGAAATTGAAAGACCACTTAAACTATTATATGATAATAAATCAGCAGTGTTGTATTCAAATAAGGAGTTCGACAAAGTTTAAGTTTGTAGACATCAAGTTTCTAGTTTTAAAGGAGAGAGTTCAACGTAGTCAAATTACTATAGAATATATTGGGACAAACACTACGATAGCATATCCGTTCACTAAAGAGCTACCACCCGAGGTTTCATTGAACACACTGTCCACATGGGTGTTACATCTTTAGATGATATGCTAGTTTATTTTTGAAATAAAATAAATATCCTTAAACAAAAATGTATGTCTAAAATAGATAATGTATGTTTTTATTTGAATGTTATCTATTTTAGACATATATTTTTGTTTATGGATATTTAGTTTATTTCAAAAATAATGTATTTAGTCATTTGACTCCGATCAAATTTTTTGGTCTTATCTCATTAAAGAATAAGGTAGGACCAATTGGAAATAGGCATGTTTGGATCACATTGTATGTAATTTTCATACTACATATTCATACTTGATATATGTCATTTGATTGTATTGATATATGTGACTATTGATGAGTTTAGTTATGATAATTATAATGAAGACAATTTGATTCTATATTGACATAATTAATGGGCGAGATTATTCAGAGATATTTTTGGTTATGATAGCAAAAGTTTTGAGCTTGTAAAGTTATGCACATTTATAAGATAATATATGTGTCCCGAGTAGGAAATATTGATGGGTTTAATTAGTCACATGGGCATACATATGTAATTAATTATGTATTATGTTATCTTAAAGTTAAACTCATTTAAAGCGATCTAATAAAAAAAGTTATAGGGCTTTCACTATCAATATGACGGGACTAAATATGTGTAGAGATCAGATTTATTTGGATTGTATTTCATGATAGACCGAAATACATATGGAAACACCTTACAAGAGTATAATCCTCATTCATTTTTGAATTCTCATTCTATGTGACATCTCATTAGCATAGGAATACAAGAGAAAGCATATTGAATAAAAGATCAAGAACCCATAATCAAGAAGTTGCAATCAATTTTCGTTTCATTCCCAATGAATTATCGTACGTTTTGCACTTTCAATTCTCTTGATGATTTGGCATGGAGGATTTTGGCAAAAAAACAAAAGAGTTGTCAATATCGAGATTCATAAAGTTTTAAATCTAACATCAGGGTTATGTTAATGAATTCGAGTGTAATCCTTAACAAATGCTCAACAAGGGCCTATTAGAGACAATCATTGAACCTCCAGGACTTACATAGAAAAATCCTTATATTCTTTACCGTTATTGTTTTTGTTTTATATTTTGTTCTTGGTGCTGGTTGTGTTCATATCTGAGACCAAAACAATTTATGGTATGAAGTGTCTTTCTCTTCGCCATTGACTTGGCATGAACCGAATAAATGACTCGATGAAGACAATTATCATACAAACTAATGATAAACTTGGAGTCCTACATAATTTAATTTTTACAACACTATCCATAAAATTTTAAATAAAACATTAAAAATAATGAAATATAACAATCAAATTCAGCAGTCAAAACCAAGATTAGAATTGGGATAATTAGTCTATCTACTCAGGTATAGCAATTGTTAATTATTAGAATAACTCGATGAAAATTCGGTGGGACAAGGAGAAGAATCCCACAACAAATTTGACTTCCATGCATCGGCAGGCATACTCAAAGGGAAACTAAAAGGAAATCCATCTAATTGTGCCACATTATGGTCCTTCATTAAGCCCGTGTCTGGTTGATCCCAAATTTGTTGAGAACGATGTTTTATTTGTTGTTGTATTAAGCTGGACGTGTCTTCTTCATGGCACATGTTTCCTTGCATGTCCTGTAATATCGGGGTGGAAAAGGTGTCACATTGTTCTTGCAATGTACTGCAGTCTACGTTCTTACCAAACTCTCCAAATATAGAGTTCAGCAACATGGAAGAAGCATCAATGGTGCATTTTGTGGTGGGTTCTGAGGATGAGAGTGAGTAACTTGGAGTTAAGTTTCCATTGAAAATGGAAACTTCACAGGGTCTATTGTTAGTTTGGTTAATTGGTTTGTAGGCAGGAACTTCGAGGGGAGAAAAACTAGCAATTGATGATTTTTCTATGTCATTGCTTATGAAACCTAAATGGAAGGCCGAATTCGTTTTGTTAGCCAATGACATATAGCCAGTAGTGAACTGATCAGGAGTAAGAGCATGAGGATTTATCATGTCAGATGTAGTAGTAGTCTCAGGTATTGAGTATATTGTTTCTCGTGCCCCTAGTGAGTTACACAATGAGTTCGAAAAGGTCAAATCTTTAATGATTCCTTCATGTACGATTGAGTTGCGAAAACTTGAACTGAAGTCTTTCTGGTCCCAAGAATGAGAGAAAGCTCTTTTTGTACTCGAGTTTGCCTTCTTGAAAATCCTACATATTGCCCATGATTCCTGGTAAATCCAAAAACAAAAAGAAAAAAAAAAAACCTATAAATAAATGAATATATTAAAGATAAGTCATTAAAGATTAAAAATGATCAACTTTATGTTAATAGGAAATTTTGATATACATACATTAGCTGGAATGTTTTTGTGGAGATATGGTTTAGGGGAAACGGAGTCGGGGACTGAGGGAAGCCGGAACTCGTGCATCATCCAGTCAGTTTTTATACCTTTTGCTGCTCTCCCTTTGTAGAAAACCAGGGACTTCTTCAAGCCAATGCATTTTGAGTTCTCTGAGGAGTATATAGGCCTATCAGTCCCCGTGGCTTTCCAGAATCCGGCTCCAGTGACACGGTTAGGACGTGCACTGTTTCTATATTTTCGGTCCCTTGGACAGTAAAAGTACCATTCTTTTTCTCCAGTTGTTGCCAGTTCTGGGTTGCAGAAATTTTGAACACCAAGAACTAGATAGTTAGGTTGCATGTTATCAAGAAACATATAGACAAAACATAGCAATAGTTTTAGAAGTTTCAAACAAGAGCTCGATAAGATCTAGTTTTGCTCTCTCGAGATATTTCAGTAGATCTAGCAATAAAATGAACATGTGGGCAAAAATATATTCATGTGGCTGACCCTAAATTTGTTGTGAACAAGATTTGAACTTGAAAAACCATTGCACACACGTGAACACAGTGTGTTGTCAAATGGCTGCGGATATAAGCCAAGAAAGAACAAAAGAACTTGGGGGGGTCTTAAAACCAAAGTAAACCAATAGGTAAAGGAAGTGAAAACTTCAGTTAGAAAACCTGGGAGAGAAATAATAACAATAAAACATTCTGAATCATAGAACAAATTAACTAGGTTTAATACTAAAGCACTTCAAACTTTATAACAAAGAGATTGTTCTTACTTGGAAGATCCCATGGATCATACTTGTAGATATCAAGTTGCTTGATGAGTTCAATGGAAAGAGGCCTCTGTTGAATCTTTCTTCTTAGATAAAACCCTACTAGTTCTTCATCAGTCGGATGAAACCTGAATCCTGGCAGCATAACTTCATCCATTTTCTCACTCTCATTTCTCTCCTCCATACTTTTTTCTTCTTAAAACAGATCTTAAATTTCTCTCTGAGTTGAAATATTCTTCCAGAAAATTAAACAAATAGATTGTTAGCTTTACTTTTACTAGCTATAGGTAGCTGGACCAAATGGTTTAGAACATGAAAACCAGTTTCAATTAGAAAAGGAAACAGAAAAAACATAAATCCTTAAACCTAGTTTGAGAACAGGCAGACTATGAGGTTTTAACCTAAAAGCATGGTGTACAAACAGATGAACTCAAAAAAGTGAGTGAAGAATCCCTTAATTTGAAGTGATTATATGCACCCTGAGAAGGGGTCTGCCTCCGAAGGATCAGCCGCCTTTTGTGGTGACTTTAAAGGAGCTTGTTTTTGAGAAAATAGCCACCCAGAAAA